>JAJONR010002828.1:0-57630 GCA_029582245.1 Solanum etuberosum
CGGACCCTACATTTGGGGAAATGTAGGCAAAAGTATGTGTTAGTACAAAACAATGTACAAAGTATGACAGTTGTAACACCCCGTACCCGAAAGAGGGAAGCTAGCAAATTTTCAGCATTTCCAGGTGTCACCCACGAAGGCGAACCATGCACCATGGTTAGACCCACGCCCCGTAGGTGGGCCTCATGGATAAGTGCCATGAAAAACTGCCCAAGGTAGTGACCTACGCCAGGATCCACGCCATGTGGATGGATCCACGGTCTGTGGTTAGGGAGTCGTGGGTCAAGGTCCAGAAAACCAAGTCCCAGACCACAAACCACCATTCACCAGGACGGACTGTAGGTCCATCCACGGTCCGTCTGTGTGGTCTCGTGGGTGGGGTCTGTGGGACGGTTAAGTGAGGACTTAAGGGTCTTTTCTTGATTTAATTAAACTGAAGTGGTGTCATTTTGCCTAAGTCTAGACCACCTATATAAGTATTTTTAACCCCCAAAATCCCCCAATTAACTCATTCTCTCAAATCCCAAAAGAAAATCCAAAACTTCTCTCAAAAATCCTCTCTCTAGAAGTTGGAAGAAGAGGAAGAAATTAGAGCTAGGTCAAGAGCAAGTCTCCCAATCTCCAAGCTTTTGAGGGCATTATAACCAAGGTATGTTAGCTTTTCATCCATGGGTATCTTCCATCCATGGAGTCCCCTAGAATTCCCCCAATTTGATGAAGAATTCCCCATTCTAGATAGGGTTTCTTCCAATGTTGTGGGTTAAGGTGATTGTTGATCCAATTGTGTGGATTGTGATTGTTTATGATATAATTCGTATAATTACATGTTATTAGAGTGAAATTACATGTATACATGCCTATTCCATGATTATGACCTAGAATTGATATAATTGGGTTGATGCTATGAAGGGAAACTTTGTGGGTTTAGGCTTGTCATTATAGAATTGATGAATTATGATTATAATTGCTTGAAAATGAAGCTTAGATGATGATCATGATATCTATGACTTGAGAGTAAAGCTTATGATGTGAATTGTTGGTAATTGATGTTATTGTTGAGGAAGGGATACTTCCCACATGAATTTCCTAATTATGAATGTGAAAGGCTTGCTCACATGAATGATTCTAGGTTTGAAAGGAATGCTCACCTAAAATGAATCTAGACTAAAAGATGATGTAAATGTTGAGGCTAGAGATGATTACCCGTGATCTCTATAGTAAAGGATATGAGGTGATTCCCATACTCCTTAGAATTGAATAAGAGGTGTGTCCCCACGTTCTTATTATGATGAATGGACATGGAGGCGAGTACCCATGCTCCTTATGAAATTATGTGGAGGAGAGTACCCATGTCATATGATGAGGTTGTGGAGGTGAGTACCTGCAATCTAAAAGTAAGTAAGGTAAGAGGTGAATACCCATTAGCCTTTGTAAGTTAGGCAAAGAGGTGAATCCCCATGACTTTAAAAGTAAGTATAAACTATGTGAACTAGCTTATGAAGAATGAATAGCTTGGATTGTTGCTTGAGGTACCTTCCATGAGGTAAGTTGACTAAGAGGTGAGTACCCAAGTCTTGACTAAGGATGAGTAAGGTTACTTGAGAAGTATTCCTTTCTTATTATGATATTGATGTATGTGCATGATTATGCTTATGGTTTATATTGACTAACCGTGATGTTTATGTCGTTTATGCTAACTATCACATTTAGTACTTGATTGTACTAACGCATACATTGCCTACATTCTTATCAAATATAGGGCCCGGCGACTTAGATTATCACACTCATGGATAGCTTCGTTGTTGATCAAGGAAGTGAAGATTTGGTGAGTCCTCATTGGGTTCGAGGATGTGATCACCCTTTTCTATCATGTTTTCCCTTTATGTCTTGGACTGTTGTATGGGCTGCATCCCAAGAATTTATTCAAGTTGTTTTAGATGGTTTGAGACTATGGTATTATACTTCCGCTCATTTGTATAAAAGACTTTAATTGTATTGAAAAGTTTTAATTCTCGCTCATTTCTATTACTTTATGTTATTATATGCTAAGTGGCTTGTGTGACGCCTCTCGGGGTCTTGTATGCCTTTTTACATCTAGGGGCTACCCCTGGGTCGTGACAAACTTGATAATCAAAGCACAAGGTTTAGAATGGTTCTAGAATGTCTCAAACCACGTCTAGTAGAGTCTTGTTCATAAGTGTGAAGCGCGCCACATTTATGAATGAGAGGCTATTAGATGTTTAGGAAACTTCACTTCTTCATTTCTTGAAATCATGCCATGGAGTTTAACTCTATAAAGTCTTTCTCCTAATCCTTACCCGATGGTTTTCAAGATATGACTACTAGAAGGGTGAATTCTAGAAGGACTGAGGGAGACAATGTGGGACAAGAAGTTCCTCCCCATGCTCCTCCTCAAGCTCTGATTGATCCTTTAACTGACAATGTGACGAATGTGGAGTTTAGGATGCCTTTTAAAGTGTTGGCTCAAGCCTTGACGGCACAAACCAATAGAGAGGTGGTAGCTCCCGTGAATCCAAATGTGGGTACGGCGGCGGCAAGAGTGAGGCACTTTACAAGGATGAACCCTCCTGAGTTTTATGGCTCCAAAGTTGAGGAAGATCTTCAAGGATTTGTCGAAGAGGTCTATAAGATACTTTCTATCATGGGAGTGACACCGGTAGAGAAGGCGGAGTTGGCCGCCTATCAACTCAAAGGGTTGCACAAATTTGGTTTAATCAATGGAAGGAGGCTAGGCCGGAAGAAGTTGGTCGCATAGAATGGGAAAGATTCAAAAGTGCTTTTCTTGACCAGTTTTTTCCTATTGAAATGAGAGAGGCCAAGGTTCTAGAGTTTATTAACCTTAGGTAAGGAAATATGAGTGTAAGGGAATATGCTCTATGGTTCACTCAACTATCTAAGTATGCTCCTTCTATTGTGGCGGATCGAAGAACCAAGACGAGTAAGTTTGTGTCGGGAGTGTCCGACTTGGTTGTCAAAGAATGCCACACCGCTATGCTTGTCCATGTCATGAACATTTCTCGCCTTATGGTGCATTCCCAACAAATTGAGGAAGAACAGCTCAAGGAAAGAGCTAGAGAGGCAAAGAGTGCAAGAGTGGATGATGGTAACTATTCACATTCTAGGTCCGGTGGATGGGGTCGTTCAAGGTTCCGGCAAAACTTCTCCAGGAAAGGTTCTTAAAATGCTCCTCCAAGGTCTAACAATGAAAGGGTGTCTAACCCTACACCTCAAGGAGATGGTAATAAGTCCATGATGCCTACTTGTGCTAAGTGTGGAAGAAACCATGAGGGTAAGTGTCTAGCGGGTTCCAATGCTTGCTTTGGGTGTGGAAAGATGGATCACAAGATAAGGAATTATCCTTTGGTTGCTAAGAATGAGGGATATAACCGATGTAGGGCTCAACCCAACCCCGCATCCGGTCCAAGTGGTTCGGGTGCAAGTGCTCCTAAGCAAAACCGCTTCTATGCTCTTCAGACTAGAGGTGATCAAGAGAGCTCCCTGGATGTGCTGACCGGTATGTTAAAAGTTTTTCAATTAGATGTGTATGTTTTTATTGATCTAGGAGATACTTTGTCTTTTGTGACACCTTATGTGGCCATGAGGTTTGATGTGCTCCCCGATGTGTTATTAGAACCTTTTTCTGTCTCTACTCCTATTGGCGATTCTGTGTTGGCTGAAAGGGTATATAGAAGATGTCCTATTTCCTTACCCATAGAGTTACTCTTGTTGACTTGGTGAAACTTGATATGTTAGACTTTGATGTCATCCTTGGGATGGATTGGTTGCATTCATGTTATGCTTCTATAGATTGTAGAACTTTGGTAGTCAAGTTCCAATTTCCAAATGAGCCTATCCTAGAGTGGAAGGGGGGAAATTCTATGCCTAGAGGTCAATTCATTTCTTACCTTAAAGCTAGAAAGATGATCTCTAAAGGTTGTGTTTATCATATAGTGAGGGTGAGGGATGTGGATTCTGAAGTCCCTAGTCTTGAATCTGTCCCCATTGTTAAAGAGTTTCCAGAAGTATTCCCCGATGATCTACCCGGTATTCCTTCCGAAAGGAAAATAGACTTCGGTATTTACCTTCTCCCTGATACACAACCTATCTCTATTCCTCCTTATAGAATGGCTCTGGTGGAACTTAAGGAGTTGAAAGAACAATTGAAGGATCTATTGGATAAAGGTTTCATTAGACCGAGTATCTCTCCTTGGGGTGCTCCGGTGTTGTTTGTTAAGAAGAAAGATGAGTCCCTTCGTATGTGTATTGATTATTGACAATTGAACAAGGTGACCATTAAGAATAAGTATCCTCTTCCAAGGATAGATGATTTATTTAACCAACTTCAAGGGGCAAGTTATTTCTCTAAGATTGATCTTCGGTCGGGTTATCACCAATTGAGAGTGAAAGATGAAGATATTCCAAAAATGGCTATTAGGACCCGATATGGCCATTATGAGTTCTTGGTAATGTCCTTTGGTTTGACTAACGCTCCGGCGGCGTTTATGGACTTGATGAATAGAGTTTTCCGACATTATCATGACATGTTTGTAATCGTATTTATTGATGATATTTTGATCTATTCAAGAAGTGAGAATGAGCATATTGACCATTTGAGGATCGTATTGCAAATCCTTAAGGACCAACAACTTTTTGCAAAGTTTAGTAAAAATGAATTTTGGTTGAGGTTTGTGGCTTTCTTAGGCCATATTGTTTCAAGCAAGGGTATTGAAGTAGATCCAATTAAGACAGACGCGATCAAGAGTTGGCCTAGACCTCTATCACTGACAGATATTAGAAGCTTCTTGGGTTTGGCCGGATATTATAGAAGGTTTTTTGAGGGGTTTTCCTCCATTGCTTCTCCTTTGACGGCATTAACTCAAAAGAAGGCTAAGTTCATATGGTCGGATGCTTGTGAGAAAAGTTGAAAGAGTTGAAAGATAGACTTACTTCCCCTCCGGTGTTGACTTTACCAGAAGGTACGGATGGTTTTGTGGTATATCGTGACGCCTCTAGAGTTGGATTGGGATGTGTGCTTATGCAAAATGGTAAGGTGATTGCCTATGCTTCAAGGCAACTTAAGGTTCATGAGAAGAACTATCCTACCCACGACCTTGAATTGGCGGCGGAGGTATTTGCCTTAAAGATTTGGAGGCATTATTTGTATGGGGTTCATGTTGCAGTTTTCACCGACCATAAGAGTTTACAATATGTGTTTACCCAAAAAGATCTAAATCTTCACCAAAGAAGGTGGCTTGAGTTATTGAAGGATTATGACATGAGTGTTCTTTATCACCCCGACAAAGCTAATGTAGTAGCGGATGCTCTTAGTAAGTTGTCCATGGGTAGTGTTGCTCACATTTATGAGGATAAGAAGGAATTGGTACGACATGTATATAGATTGGCCCGTTTGGGTGTTCGGTTAGTAGACTCTACCAAGGGTGGTGTCATGGTTCAAAATGGTTCCGAATCATCTTTTCTGAGTGAGGTGAAAGCTAAGCAATGTCTAGATCCGATTTTGGTAGAATTGAAAGAAGCGGTACTCACGAAGTCCGTTGAGGCTTTCTCCCAAGGGGGAGATGGGGTACTTAGATACCAAAGTCGATTATGTGTTCCAAATGTTGATGAGCTAATGGAACAAATTTTGGTGGAAGCCCATAGTTCTCGGTATTCCATTCACCCGGGAGCCACCAAGATGTACCATGATTTACGGGAGCTCTATTGGTGGAATGGGATGAAGAGGGATATTACGGGATTTGTGGCTAAATGTCCAAATTGTCAACAAGTAAAGGTTAAGCATCAGAAACCAGGAGGTTTAGCTCAAGATATTAGCATTCCTACTTGGAAGTGGGAAGACATAAATATGGACTTTATAGTAGGGTTGCCACGCACTCGGCACCAATATGATTCGATTTGGGTAATAGTAGAACGAATGACAAAATCGGCCCATTTCATTCCCGTCAAGGTTTCTTATGTTGCGGAAGACTATGCCAAGTTGTATTTGAGGGAAATAGTAAGATTGCATGGTGTTCCATTGTCCATAATATCCGATAGAGGTACTCAGTTTACTTCTCAGTTTTGGTAATCATTCCAAAAGGGTCTTGGCACAAAAGTGAAGCTTAGCACGGCTTTTCACCCACAAACCGATGGGCATGCAGAGCAAACGATCCAAACTTTAGAAGATATGTTGAGAGCATGTGTCATAGATTTCAAGGAAAGTTGGGATGATCACTTGCCATTGATAGAGTTCGCATATAATAATAGATACCATTCTAGTATTGATATGGGCCCCTTTGAAGCTCTCTATTGTAGGAGGTGTAGGTCTCCTATAGGGTGGTTTGAAATGGGTGAAGTTGCCTTAATCGGACCTGAGCTAGTTCATGAGGCTATGGAAAATGTCTGGCTTATTAGAGAGAGGTTGAGGAACTCCCAAAGCCGGCAAAACTCCTATGCCGATGTTAGAAGAAGAGACCTTGAGTTTGAGGTTAGTGATTGGGTCTATTTGAAAATCTCACCCATGAAAGGTGTGATGAGGTTTGGGAAGAAAGGGAAACTTAGTCCCCGATTTATAGGCCCATATCAAATCTTGAGACGTATTGGTAAGGTTGCTTATGAGTTAGATTTTCCAAATGAGTTGGCAACCGTGCATCCCGTTTTCCATGTCTCTATGCTTAAGAAGTGTGTTGGAAATCTGACATCCATAGTTCCCCTTGAAGGATTGGGAGTTGATGAGAGTCTTTCATATGAAGAAGTTTTGGTTGATATTTTTGACCGGCAAATTAAGAAATTGAGGAACAAGGAAGCTACTTACGTGAAAGTTTTATGGAGAAAACACTTAGTTGAGGGTGCTACTTGGGAGGCCGAGGCCGATATGAAGTCCCGATATCCTCATCTCTTTCCTTCTACTCTAGCTTGAGGTAATGAGTTTCCTCTTGATTTGTTTTATGTTGAGAAGTCATGTGTGTTCTATGTGTTTCCATGATTTCTTTATGTGCATGTTCATGAAGTAGCTTGAGTCTTAGAAGAAATTACTTATGTGCATTATTTTCCTCATGTTATGTGCATTATTTTCCTCATTTGAGGATGAATGATCCCAAGGGGGAGATAATGTAACACTCCGTACCCGAAAGAGGGAAGTTAGCAAATTTTCAGCATTTCCAAGTGTCACCCACGAGGGCCAACCATGCCCCGTGGTTAGACCCACTCCCCGTAGGTGGGCCTCGTGGATGAGTGCCATGGAAAAATGTCCAAGGCAGTGACCTACGCCAGGACCCACGCCATGTGGATGGGTCCACGGTCTATGGTTAGGGAGTCGTGGGTCAAGGTCCAGAAAACCAAGTCCCATACCACAAACCATGGTTCACTAGTACGGACCGAAGGTCCATCCACGGTCCGTCAGCGTGGTCTCATGGGTGGGGTGTGTGGGACGATTAAGTGAGGACTTAATGGTCTTTTACGGATTTAATTAAATTGAAGTGGTGTCGTTTTTCCAAAGTCAGACAACCTATATAAGTATTTTTAACCCCCAAAATCCCCTAATTAACTCATTCTCTCAAATCCCAAAAGAAAACCCAAAACTCCTCTCAAAAATCCTCTCTCTAGAAGTTGGAAGAAGAAGAAGAAATTGGAGCTAGGTCAAGAGAAAGTCTCCCAATCTCCAAACTTTTGAGGGCATTGTAACCAAGGTATGTTAGCTTTACATCCATTGATATCTTCCATCCATGGAGTCCCCTAGAATTCCCCCAATTTGATGAAGAATTCCCCATTCTAACTAGGGTTTCTTCCAATGTTGTGGGTTAAAGTGATTGTTGATCCAATTGTGTGGACTGTGATTGTTTATGATAGAATTCGTATAATTACATGTTATTAGAGTGAAATTACATGTATCCATGCCTATTCCATGATTATGACCTAGAATTGATATAATTGGGTTGATGCTATGAAGGAAAACTTTGTGGGGTTAGGCTTGTCATTATAGAATTGATGAATTATGATTAGAATTTCTTGAGAATGAAGCTTAGATGATGATCATGATATCTAGGGCTTCAGAGTAAAGCTTATGATGTGAATTGTTGGTAATTGATGTTATTGTAGAGGAAGGGATACTTCCCACATGAATTGCCTAATTATGAATGTATGAATGTTAAAGGCTTGCTCACATGAATGATTCTAGGTTTCAAAGGAATGCTCACCTAAAATGAATCTATACTAAAAGATGATGTAAATGTTCAGGCTAGAGGAGATTACCCTTGATCTCCATAGGAAAGGATATGAGGTGATTCACATACTCCTTAGAATTGAACAAGAGGTGAGTCCCCACTTTCTTATTATGATGAATGGACATGGAGGCGAGTACCCATGCTTCTTATGAAATGATGTGGAGGCGAGTACCCGTGTCATATGATGAGGTTGTGGAGGTGAGTACCCGCAATATAAAAGTAAGTAAGGCAAGAGGCGAATACCCATTAGCCTTTGTAAGTTAGGCAAAGAGGCGAATCCCCATGTCTTTAAAAGTAAGTGTAAACTATGTGAACTAGCTTATGAAGAATGAATAGCTTGGATTGTTACTTGAGGTACCTTCCATGAAGTAAGTTGACTAAGAGGTGATGACCCAAGTCTTGACTAAGGATGAGTAAGGTTACTTGAGAAGTATTCCTTTCTTATTATAATATTGATGTATGTGCATCATTATGCTTATGGTTTATATTGACTAACCATGATCTTTATGTTGTTTATGCTAGCTATCATATTTAGTACTTAATTGTACTAACGCATACTTTGCCTACATTCTTATCAAATGTAGGGTCCGGCGACTTAGATTCTCACACTCGTGGCTAGCTTCGTTGTTGATCAAGGTAGTGAATATTTGGTGAGTCCTCATTGTGTTCGAGGATGTGATCACCCTTTTCTATCATGTTTTCCCTTTATATCTTGGACTATTGTATGGGCTGCCTCCCAAAACTTTATTCAAGTTGTTTTAGATGGTTTGAGACTATGGTATTAGACTTCCGTTCGTTTTTATAAAAGACTTTGATTGTATTGAAAAGTTTTAATTCTCGCTCATTTCTATTACTTTATGTTATGATATGCTAAGTGGCTTGTACGAGGCCTCTTGGGGTCTTGTACGCCTTGTTACATCTAGGGGGTACCCAAGGGTCGTGACAATAGCCATGCATAAAATATTTAAATCATGCTAAAAGGGACATTTCATTTCATGACATGCAATTGACCAAGCTAAAACGTGATATAAAAAAGTTAGAAAACATAAGTCATAAATCACGGTCAATGCAAGCTAACATCATCTTTAGAACCTTTGAACTCATATGTGATACTTCTTGAAGTAACCTTAGTTCATTATCAATGTGGGGAATTAGCCTTAACCGACATAGAGATCATGTGAGATATAACATGATCCCCCGGTGTCTCCCACACTGAAAAAGGTTGTCCTACTTTCCAAGGTAGAACCGTGAACTTCTAGCTTAAGTGGACCCACTAGCTAATGTCTCTTGAGACAATCATCCTACGGGGGCACATAGGTAAGGGATAAGGAGATTGCTTCTAGAAACTTGGCCTCTACTAACAGGAGAGCCTCCATCTCAATATCCTCTCGGTGCTAAGCATAAATCCCACGGAATAGTCATTTCTTACTTGACCTTATTGTTCATGGAAAGGCATCCTAGAATAACCAATCCAAGCTAGTTTCATTAGGATAGCTCCTTATCTTAGATTCAGTTAGGTGAGAAAGCCTTTCAACCCAAGAATCCTTTCTATATGAGAAAACCTTTCACATCTTGCTCTTATGTGTACATGAGAAAATCCTTTCAATAACACATCATGATCATCATTGGTACTTTACTCTCAAAGCACCCTTAAAACATTTGTATAGATTTCATAAGAAAATGCATAAGTCCATAATTTACCTATTGAGGCTCAAAACCCACTTTCAATCATCAACACTTAGAAAACAAGGGTTAGATATGGATTTTATCATAAATACATGTAAAGCTTTCAATACATACTTAATTTTATAAAACTCTTGCTTTATACTCAAAATCCCACATCATATGATTCATAACTTGAAAACATGGGGATTACATGGGTTCATGGGGAAATCATCATAAAATAATCATATGTCATCAATTCATGCATAAGAGATCATAATTAAATCATTTAAATCAATAATGAAAAGAACACATGATAATTGAAGAAAACCCTAACTCAATTGGGGAATTCTACCTTTAGAAATAGAGAGATTTGGGAACTCCATGAATGGAAGGAATTGAGACCTTGACTTGAAACCCTAGGTTGAATCTTTTTTCTTCTTCTTCAACTTTCTAGAGAGAGAAATATTTTGGAGAGGAGAATTGATCTTCTTTTGTGAATTTGGAAGAATGAAGTGAATGGGTTAATTTAGGGGCTGAAAATACTTATATATGGGTCTTAGTGAAGGGTAAAACGATGTAGTATAGGAACTAATTAATTAGGAAAAGACCCAACTGCCCCTAAAATAACTGTCAGCTACCCACCGACCTACAAACCACGGACTCCAGTCGACAGACCGTGGTCTGACCCATGGCCCGTCATGGTGGACTGTCGATGGTGGTCAGAGAGTTTTGGTCGATCTATGGACCCCTGGACCGTGGACCCATCGACAGTCCGTAGTTCCAGTCGTGGTTCCTGCCCTGGACAACTTTTTGATTAGCCAATCCACGGACCCATCTACGGTCCGTGGTCCAACCCAGGGGCCGTGGTTGTCCGTCGTGGATGGCACCTGGAAGTTCTGAGTTTTGCTATGGTGCCCTCCTTTGGATTTGGGGTGCTACACTCTTGTTGTTTGAATGATATTCACATGTATATCATTCTAATCACCAATGTTGTTGTTTTTCTCGTAGTGACTATCGTGGTCACTCATGTTCTAAACCTACAAATCAGCAAACCACAACACCAAACAACAAATCTACTATAACTAAACAAATTTACAAACTAAATTCTTAAATGGAATTCCTAGTCATCATTCCCCAGTAGCAGCGCCATTTTTTATTAATGCTCAAACTACTCTAAAAAACTAATTAAAAGAGTAAGTGGTCGTTGTCAATAAAAATATCCAACTAAGAGTCGGGGTCGAATTCCATAGAGAATGATCCAAGGCAAGGAACTCTATCACGAAATTTGGATCGTAAATTCGTTCATTTGCAGCTATAAAAATAAGTGGGTGGATGATTCCACCAAATTTTTAAAAAAAAATGGTTATCAAAAGTCACAATTAAGCTAAGATTTCAGAAATTCAAATAAGTAACAAGTAATCTAGGGGTGCGGGGATTGTAAACCGATGTCACGTAGGGGTAGTTGTGTTGCTCAATAGTGATGAACATTCACGGATAGGTTGGGTCATCTTCAATGACACTAATCTTCTTTCGATCTCATAGCATCATTTCATAGAATCTCCTTTCGGTCTCATCTATGTGCTATACTAAACAACCCAATACCTTACAGTATTCTCTCTTCTGAAGCAGCAATAGGGCAAATAAATCCGACCCATAACCTATATTTTCAAACAAGTTACAGATATCAAACCTAAATTGCAAGTATCAGAGTAATTACCCACTCCAATCTATCACTTTTTCAAGCATCAATCGGAGATCGGAAGTAGGAATTAAGTTTGCAAACTTAATCCATAAATTAACCATGTACTAATTAGCCCAAATCCATGTATCAACAATAACAAAACAAAGCATAACACAGTGCCCACTACATTAAATTAACGCCCAACCCCATAATTACACCCCTAGATTTTGGGGTTTTAGCCACCCATCACAAGGAGTAAAGAAATTATACCTTCCATGAAAGCAACCTTGGGTACATGAAATTAGCGATTACAAACAACACCCACTTTGTATTTCAACTTCAAATTATCAATTTCAAGAGCAAAAGTTGAAAACCCCCAAAAACTAAAAGTGTTCTTCACAAAGTAAAGTGTTTCTCTCTCTAAGAAAAGATTTTCTCACTATTGTCCAAATACAGAATTTTCTAAACTCTCTACTTTCTCTCTCCTTTGGACTATTTATAATTTCCCCAAAATTTGGCCCAAAACTCAATGTGTGACCCATTAGGCGATGTGAGTCAGGCTCCCCAATCACATTAGGTGGATCGACAACTGCTCTTCAGTCACCTTTCTCTTGCTCTAGGCTTCAACTGTTTGAACCTCTGTTGGCGAGCTCGTTCGAGTCTGCCTTTCACATTCGGCATATCGCCTAGTACCACCTTTGTTCGCCTTTCGAGCCTTCAATTTTTCTCCTTATATTGTCGCCTTCGGTGAAGGTCAGCATATTTGCCTTTCTCATTCGGTGTGTCGCCTCTCTGTTTGGAGTTCACCGACCTGCCTTAATTAATTCAAGTGTTATGCACTGTAAATTTGGGCGAGGTCATACTATTTGCGTGATTCACCCTTCTTGTTAGGCGATCAACAATGTAGAGTTTACATCTTTAAAAAAATATTTTAGTCATTCTTTCAATCATTCATCCTTGCCTCGTCCTTTAGCCTTCATAGCTACACATAATCAACATAGCATTAGAATAGGATATAATTATGCATTGAGGACATTAATTGTTGGGCTAAATAGGCCTCAAATCAGTGTAAATCTACCACTCATCACCAATGAATGAATTTTAGCTAAAGTAGTTCACTAATAATTCTCAAACTTTTAAAAACGAACGTCCTAAAATAAAACCTTAGAAAAGTATTTATAAACGTCTAATCCAAATCCAAACAAATCTAGGAAAAGTAGAATTCGGCAACATCTACGACTCAAGTTGTACGAACTTCCATACCTTGTCCGGCTCGTGGATTCCTTTCATGGAAAACAACATTTGATCAATCTCCAGGACCTTTTCTACATATGGTACCTACAAGTTGTAGACTAAAGTACAGTCTGTCTTGGACAGTCATGGTTTGAGTCTTCAATCTTCAACTCTCTGAATTTCATTTACGAACATCCATACATGGCTCTTAGAAGTTCCTACGGATCATAATTTGTCTTCTACATTCTGGGCTTGCTAATCTACGACTCATACAATAGTCTACGACTCATACTATTCATTCGTGACTTCAAACTTGACGTCAACTTTGAGCACTCTCATCCTATGAGTCCTTCTAAAACTTGTGGTCCAAATAAGGGCTCGTTGATGGTCAAAATGCACCTGCCAGCATTGTCTTATATATTTAAGATGACAAAACCTATTTTCTAGAAAATCAAAGACAAAACACAATTGAATATACTAACAAATACTTAAGAGACTCGAAAAATCCAAAGTTTAAAGCATTACAAGTATCGAAATATTTACTACATCATCTATGAATCAACTCCACAAAGGATATTATGCCCGAAACTCAGATTGTGGCTTAAGAACATGTGCACAGACCTTGAATCTGTGATTATAAAATTGGTATCTAGACCTTAAATTTGCGGCTATATGAACGATTAAGGAAGAATCCCATAGAAAAGATCAAAATCAAAGGGACACCGTGGATCGAAGTCCATCCCAAAGTTCCAATAAACCTCTACAAGCCCGAACCAAATCCAACCTCAAATCATCAAACAAATATTGAAATCACAATGAAGAATCATTAGGTCCAAAGCATAAAGGGAATTATGGATGAAAGGTCATCAAAACTGAGTTACCAGCTAGATAAGGCTCATACTATCAGACTCAAGTCTACTACATCACTCTACAGGGAGCTAAGACATCTAAATCGACATTGGTGAATTCTTAAGCCTATTGACTACAAAATGTGAGTTTAAGGACATAACTAGCCTACACCTAGGGTAACCCCAATAACAAGATACTAATGATCACAAACACCTACAAGGTAAGGTATAATCACAAAATAAGAAATAAACATGCTAGCACTCTCAAAATATCCCGACTACTGATGAGTCTAAGATTTGGACTCATTTAGGACTTTGTATATATAGATTTAGTGTCCTCAAATGCTTAATTTGTGCTATAAATTGATGTTAAAGCCTTGATTTTTAGGTATACGAATTGAGGAGCAAAGCAAGGACACTAACAGGCAAAACGGAACAAAACAAACTGAAGAAGTGAAGAAAGGCGAGCCTGAGGATCGCCAAGATCACATCACGCGTCGCCGTGTGGCTACTTAAACCACCTAAAGTTCCAGTGTGCCAGCCCTGAGGGAAGAAACCAAGTCGGTGATAGAAAAGGGGCAGTCGGCGAATCGCCGAACAGTTCCGCGATGCAAAGAGAGATCGCCCAAATTTATAGGACTTGAGGATGCTGAGAGACAAGACAGAAAAATGATAGAAGAGAGCAATGGGTGGTTCGCCGAGTGGTTCGGCGAACCTGACTTACCTCGCCTAATGGCCCTTTGTGGCTAATTTTCAACGACTATAAATAGAATTTTGAACTGTAAATTGAGGAGTTCTCTTTTAGCTTAGAATTTTCTTTACAGTTTTAGAGAGTTCCTTAGTAGACTTGAAGACTTTTTGAGATTCAATTTGGAGATTTTGTAAGTGGGTTTAGAATTTTCTGCAATCAAAGCATTGTGAAGGCTTAATTACTCTTACCCAGTTGATGGCTAATTGATTTGGTAACTGTTTGTACTCTTTTATGATGTTTGGCTAAAACCCCAATTCTTGGGGTGTGATCATGTGATTATGGGTTGAATTAATTTATGGGTATTGCTAATTACTAGTTTAAATGTTATATTGAAGTGGGTTTAATCATTAGCTGAGGTTTAATTTATAAATTATAGTTGCAAATACAGTTCTAATTTTGTGTTCTTAACTTGCTCGAGAGAGAGGTTTTTGAACCAAGGCTTTTGATTAATGATTTGTAAGTATTGGGTTGATTTGGGTTCAGCTCGAGAGAGTGAATCCTAAACCCAATCCTACCCATCTTGCTCGAGAGAGAAGATGTATTAAGGTTATGGGTTGTTCTTAATTGCTATGCTCTTTGATGTTCGAGAGAAAGCTATTTCAATTATAGTCTAGCCTACCCACTGTATTTAGCTATTTACTAATAGTTTGAATTACCCATATGTTGAAATTTGCCTATAATTGATCACATCCCGAGAATTCCTCTCCTTATTGTTATTTTAAAGTGTTTGTGACTACATTGTAGTTGATAATTGCAAACCAAAAACCCCCATCTGACATTTGATGTCACCCCTTTTGACTTATTTCATGTCTTTTCTGATAATTTCTATTCCTATATCTAGTTAGATCACATTCGTACTTCTTAATTGTACTTTGAACATGTACGCTCCCTGTGGGATTCGACCCCCAACTCATTTATTGGGTTATGTATTGCTTAACGATCGTTTACACCTAGAATGGGATGAGGTGTGCTTGAAATGTTATTCATCTGGGTAGACACCAGATTTTATATTATAGCTCACATGGTCTCAATGTCGGTTAAGGCTAATTCCCCACAAGTAATAATGAACTAAGGTTACTCAAGGAGTATCACATATATGTTTAAAGATGTTAAACAAGAAGTTAGCTTGCATTGACCATGATTTATGACTTATGTTTTATAACTCTTTCATGTGATATTTTAGCTTGGTCAATTGCATGTCATGAAATGAAATGTCCCTTTTAGCATGTTTTAAATGTTTTATGCATGGCTATCATACTTGGTATATTGTTTGTACTAAGGTGTACTCTCGCCTACATTTTTCCCAAATGTCGAGTCCGATAGACAGGTTTCTGAGTCTCGTGGCTAGTAGTTGAGTTCATGATTTTCTGAGCTTTGGTGAGTCCTCATGATTTGAGGACGGAGTTAGTTTTTAGTTTAATTAATGTATTCCTCTTTTGGACATGATGTATGGACTAGGACCAATGATATCGTCATTATGAGTTTCTAGTAATGTCTTTCGGGTTGAATAACGCTCCGGAAGTGTTTATGGACTTGATGAACAGGGTGTTTAGGCAATACCTTGACATGTTTGTGATTGTATTTATCGATGATATTTTGATCTATTGAAGAAGTGAGAATGAGCATAATGATCATTTGAGGATCGTATTGTAAATCCTTAAGGACCAACAACTTTTCGCGAAGTTTAGCAAGTGTGAATTTTGGTTAAGGTCCATAGCTTTCCTCGGTCATATTGTATCAAGCAAGGGTATTGAGGTAGATTCTAAGAAGACGGATGCGGTCAAGAGTTGGCCTAGACCTCTAACTCCCTCGTACATTAGAAGTTTCTTTGGTTTGGCCGGTTACTATAGAAGATTTGTTGAGGGATTCTCTTCAATTGCCTCTCCTCTGATGGCTTTGACTCAAAAGAAGGCTAAGTTCATATGGTCGGAAGCATGTGAGAAGAGTTTTCAAGAGTTGAAAGATAGACTTACTTCCGCTCCGGTGTTGACCATACTGGAAGGAACGGATGGTTTTGTGGTTTATTGTGAGCCCTCAAGAATTGGGCTAGGGTGTGTGCTACTACAAAATGGGAAAGTTATTGCCTATGCCTCAAGGCAACTTAAAATCCATGAGAAGAATTATCCTACTCACGACCTTGAGTTAGCGGCAGTCGTATTTGCCTTAAAGATTTGGAGGCACTATTTGTATGGAGTTCATGTTGATGTATTTACCGACCACAAGAGTTTACAATATGTGTTTAATCAAAAGGACTTGAATCTTTGCCAAAGAAGATAGCTTGAGTTATTAAAGGATTATGATATGAGTGTCCTTTATCACCCCAGTAAAGCTAATGTGGTAGCAGATGCTTTTAGTCGGTTATCTATGGGTAGTGTTGCTCATATTGAAGAAGAAAAGAAAGAGTTGGTTCAAGATGTGCATAGATTGGCTCGATTAGGTGATCAACTAGTGGACTCCACCAAGGGTGGTGTTATGGTTCACAATGGTTCCAAATCATCTTTTGTGGCGGGTGTGAAAGCCAAGCAAGGTCTTGATCCAATTTTGGTAGAATTAAAAGAGGCGGTGCTTAAGAAATCCGTTGAGGCTTTCTCACAAGGGTGAGATGGTGTAGTTAGAAACCAAGGTCGATTATGTGTTCCAAAATTTGATGACTCAAGGGAACAGATTTCGACAGAAGCCCATGTTCGTGGTATTCTATTCACCCGGGAGCCACCAAGATGTACCGTGATTTACCGGAGGTCTATTGGTGGAATGGGATGAAGAAAGATATTGCGAGATTTGTGGCTAAGTTCCCAAATTTCCAACAAGTGAAGGTTGCGCCTCAGAAACCGGGAGGTTTGTACCAAGATATTAGCATTCCTACTTGGAAGTGGGAAGACTTGAATATGGACTTTATTGTTGGTTTGCCTCGCACCCGGCGACAACATGACTCTATTTGGGTTATAGTAGATCGGATGAAGAAATTGGCTCATTTCCTTCCCGTCAAGGTTTCCTATTCGGTAGAGGACAATGCCAAGTTGTATTTGAGAGAAATGGTAAGGTTGCATGGAGTGCCCTTTGTCCATTATTTCCGATCGTGGTACCCAATTCACTTCTCAGTTTTGGAAGTCATTCCAAAAGGGGCTTGGTACTAAGGTTTATCTTAGCACGACTTTTAATCCCCAAACTGATGGGCAAGCGGAGCGTACTATCCAAACTTTGGAAGATATGTTAAGGGTTTGTGTGATTGATTTAAAGGTAATTGGGATGACCATTTGCCATTGATAGAGTTTGCCTATAATAATAGCTATCACTCAAGTATCGATATGGCTCCATTTGAGGCCTTGTATGGTAGGAGGTGTAGCTCTCCCATAGGATGGTTTGAGATGGGTAAAGTTACCCTAATAGGTCCCGTATTGGTTCATGAGGCCATTGAGAAAGTTTGACTCATTAGAGAGAGATTGAGAACGGCTCAAAGTCGGCAAAAGTCTTATGCCGATGTGAGAAGAAGGGATCTAGCGTTTGAGGTTAACTATTGGATTTACTTGAAAATCTCACCCATGAAGGGTGTAATGAGGTTTGGTAAAAAGGGGAAGCTTAGTTCCCGGTATGTAGGCCCATATCAGATTTTGAGGCGTGTGGGTAAGGTTGCTTATGAGTTAGACTTCCCAAATGAGTTGGCAACCGTGCATCCAGTATTCCATGTCTCTATGCTTAAAAATTGTGTTGGAGATCCGACATCCATTGTTTCCCTAGAGGGTTTGGGAGTTGATAAGAGCCTTTAATATGAGGAAGTTTCGGTTAAGATTCTATACCGGCAAGTTAAGAGATTTAGAAACAAGGAAATAGCTTCCGTGAAGGTTTTGCGGAGGAATCAATTAGATGAGGGTGCTACTTGGGAGGCCGAGGGCTATATGATGACCCGATATCCTCATCTCTTTCCTTCTACTTCTATTCTAGCTTGACGTAATGAGTTCCTCTTGAGTTGATCTTGTTTTGGGAGTCATGTGTTTTTATGTGTTTTCCATGATTTCCTTATGATTGTGCATGTTCATGAAAACTTGTGTTTTGAAAGAAAATGAGTTTATATGATAGATTTTCCTCATGTTTTTGTGCATTGAGTATGAGTTGCCTATAGACTTCATGAGATGAATTGATGAACATGCATTAGCTATGCTTTTTTAGAGTAAATTGCATAGAGGCTCCATGAGATTATGTTGAGCATGATTTTAGCTTGGAGAATGTAGTTCCTCCTTGAACATGATAAGTTTTGAGAATTCATGCATATTGGGTTGATAGATTAAGTTCCTACTTCCTTTTTATGCATTGAGTATGTTTAGTTGGAGTTGATGTTTCCTCCTTAATTTGTGCATTGCATGCATAATGGGCTGATAGAGTTAGTTTCACCCCTCTTATGATGTTTTGAGAACGTCCTAGCTTGGAGTCGATAGTTCCTCCTTGGTTGTATGCATTGCATTGTACGTTGGGTTGTTAGTTCCTCCCCTACTCTTTTAGAACCGGTTTAAATCTCATTCGACGACGAATAATCCCAAGGGGGAGATATTGTAACACCCCGTATCTGAAAGAGGGAAGCCTAGCAGATTTCAGAACTCCCAGGTGCCATCCACGAGGGCCAACCATGGCCCGTGGTGTGGGCCACGGATTGTAGGTGGGTCCGTGGATTGGTCCCCCAGAAGTTGTCCAGGCCAAGGACCACGACTGGACCTACGGACCGTATATGGGTCCACGGTCCATGGTCTAGGAGCCGTGGGTTCTGGTAAAATCTCTAACAAGGAACCACGAACGTGCAGGACTGACCGTAGGTCCATCCACGGTCCGTCGGTGGTGGGTCGTCGGTGGTAGCTGACAGTTATTTTTTAGGGGCAGTTGGGTCTTTTCCAAATTAATTAATTCCTAAACTATGTCGTTTTGCCTATATTTAGAACCCCTATATAAGTCTTTTAACCCCCAAATTCACCCCATTTATTTCATTCTTCCAAATTCCCAAAAGAAAACCAATTCCTCTCCCAAATATTCTCTCTCTAGAAACTTGAAGAAGAAGAAGAAGAAGGATTCACCTAGGGTTTCAAGCTAAGGTTCCAATTTCTCCATTGAAGGCTAGCATTTGGAGTTATGGTATGATAGTTTTTATCCATGGAGTTCCTAAATCTCTCTATTTCAAAAGGTAGAATTCCCAATTGAGTTAGGGTTTTCATCAATTATCATGGGTTCTCTTTATTATTGATTTAAATAATTGAATTGTGATCTATTATGCATGAATTGATGAATTGCAATGCTCTTAGGATGAATTCCCCTATGAACCCATGTGATCCCTATGTCTTCAAGTTATGAACTATATGTTGAGGGATTTTGATCTTAAAGGAAGAGTTTTATGAGATTTAGCATGTATTACTAGTTTTACATGATTTTGTGATGAAATCCATATCCAACCCATGTTTTCTAAGAGTTAATGATTGAAATTGGATTTTGACCTCAAGGAGGTGAATTATGGACTTATGCATTGTTTTATGAAATCTATGCAAATATTTTAAGGGTTATTCGAGAGTAAAGTACCAATGATTATGTTGTGTTGTGAAAGGCTATTCTCACTAAAACACATACTAGCATGATGTGGAAGGTTTTCTCACATGGAAAGGATTCTTAGGTTGAAAGACTTTCTCACCTAATTGGATCAAAGACTAGGAGCTATCTTAATGAAATTAGCTTGAATTGGTAGGCCAAGGTCACCTTTTCATGAGTAATGAAGTCAAGTAAGAAATGACTATTCCGTGGGAATTTATGCTTAGCACCGAGTGGATATTGAATATGAGATGGAAGCTCTGACGTAGTAGAGTCCGGGTTTCCAAAGTAATCTCATGAGATGGAAGCCTTAACATAGTAGAGTCTGAGTTTCTAGTAGCAATCTCCTTATCCCATAACTATGTGTCCACATAGGTTGATTAGCTAGTGGATCAACTTAAGATAGAAGTTCAAGGTTCTACCTTCGGCAAGTAGGACACCTATTTTCGGTGTGGGGTAGACACCGGATTCTATGTTATAGCTCACATGGTCTCAATGTCGGTTAAGGCTAATTCTCCACAAGTAATAATGAACTAAGGCTAATTCTCAATGTCGGTTAAGGCTAGACTATAGTTGAAATAGCTTTCTCTCGAAGAACTATTCCGCTTCAAGTGATTTCTCTCGAACATCAACAAGCATAGCAATTAAGAACAGCCCATAACCATAATACAACTTCTCTCTCGAGCAAGATGGGTAGGATTGGGTTTAGGATTCACTCTCTCGAGCTGAACCCAAATCAACCCAATACCTACAAATCATTAATCAAAAAGCCTTGGTTCAAAAACCTCTCTCTCGAGCAAGCTGAGAACACAAAATTAGAACTGTATTTGCAACTACAATTCATAAATTAAACCTCAGCTAATGATTAAACCCACTTCAATATAGCATTTAAACTAGTAATTAGCAATACCCATAAACTAATTCAACCCATAATCACATGATCACACCCCAAGAATTGTGGTTTTAGCCAAACATCATAAAAGAGTACAAACAGTTACCAAATAGATTAGCCACAACTGGGTAAGAGTAATTAAGCCTTCACAGTGCTTTGATTGCAGAAAATTCGAAACCCACTGGCAAAATCTCTATATTGAATCTCAAAAAGTCTTCAAGTCTACTAAGGAACTCTCTAAAACTGTAAATAAAATTCTAAGCTAAAAGAGAACTTCTCAATTTACAGTTCAAAGTTCTATTTATAGTCGCCGAAAATTAGCCACAAAGGGCCATTAGGCGAGGTAAGTAGGGTTCGCCAAACCACTCGGCGAACCACCCATTTCTCTCTTCTATCGCCTTTCTGTCTTGTCTCTCAGCATCCTGAAGTCCTGTAACTTTGGGCGATCTCTCTTTGCATCGCGGAACTATTCGGTGAATCGCCGACTACCCCTTTTCTATCGCCGACTTAGTTTCTTCCCTCAGGGCTGGCACACTGGAACTTTAGGCGGTTAAAGTAGCCACTCGGTGACACGCCAAGTGCTCTTGGCGATCCTCAGGCTCTCCTTTCTTCACTTCTTCAGTTTGTTTTGTTCCGTTTTGCCTATTAGTGTCCTTATTTTGCAACTCAACTCATGTACCTGAAAATCAAGGCTTTAACATCAGTTTATGGCACAAATTAAGCATTTGAGGAATCTAAATCTATATAAACAAATCCCTAAATGAGTCCAAATCTCGGACTTATCAACACCCCCAACTTAAACTTTTGCTTGTCCTCAAGTAAAACTCAAGATCAGCATTTCAAAAAGGATGTCTCAAAAAGTGTTGCATAAGACTCAACCTGAATGCACACAACAAGGTTCAATTTACTCATGCAATGATCAATTGTTCACTCAAAGATTCAAATTGTGACTCACCGTTACCAAAGATACTCAAGTTCACAATACTTACTTCAAATGCAAGTTCAAGCTCAACAAAGGTACTCACATTCCCTCACAACAAGGATGATTCCATATTCACACACAATTTCTCACCAATGTTAAAGTTCCGGAATCTCATACAACTCTCCCACTCCCAAAGATGAACACATGCATGACTTCACCCATAGGTTTGCCCTTATTTTCCAATCAACATTTTTTTTAGCTCACTCAAGATCATAAAGGTTTTTTCATGGCTTGTAATGGGGCTGAGTGTCAAGGTATGGTCATTTAGGCTCAGTGGCTTCTACCTTCATGAAGTATGGTTTGAATATCACTTTCCTCTTTTTCCTTAACATTTCAAATATGCTCACAATCCACCCCATTATTCAACTTCATATGAACTATCGAAGCCTTCATGAAGTATGGTTTGAACATCACTTTCCTCTTTTTCCTTAACATTTCAAATATGCTCACAATCCACCCCATTATTCAACTTCATATGAACTATCGGATACCCCATTTCTTTTGCAAATTCCACCACTTTATTTCATAACTTTTTTATTCTTTTTCTTTTCTTTTTTCTCATTTCTTTTATTTATCTTTTTCTTTTTATTTTTTTTACATGGAGAGGTTCCATCTTTTTCAAACCATTACTCAAAGGGGGATTTTTCACACTTCTTGACTTTCCTTCTCTTTTCACCACACCCCCAACTTAGGCCAAACAAACCACACTTCATGAAAGTTATGGGTGAATGGAATAAAGAGAGGTTACAATTGTTCAAGTTTCTTCCAAGAAAGAGGGTAAGGCTCAAAATGTGTCAAGCAAGGTTCACTCATCTCACAAGGTTGGCCACAAAAGAGGTATATTGTCAAATTGTTTCACTCTTCAAAATTGTTGCCTAAGATCATTTCAAGTACTTGCATCACTTAGTCAACCGGACCAACGGGGTAAATTCTAGGTGTCATCATACATTGTTCAAAGTAATCTCAACACACAAGGCATTGGCACCAATGTCAAACAAGACTCCACACTTTTTAGCTAGTGTGCAATGTTCATCACAAGAGACTCATTCGATAATCGGCTAGTCACAACGAGATGCTAAAAGTTCACACATTGTCTATGCAACTTCATTTGCCTCATCATAGCCGCACATTCATTTCATTCAATTAAGAGCACTATTCAAGTCATCGGTATTGATCAAAATCGACACTCAAATTCGCACAAGAACAGCCACAATCACACACAAAAGAGTTGGCAAATCAAAATTTTAAAATTTGGTTAAAACCCCATTTCCATTCAAAACAAGGGCCATAAGCTAAAACATTCACACTAATTCAAGATCAAAACACATTTATAGATCACAAAACCCAATATTCACAAATAAAAATGTAATCACAAGAGGTAGGCATGGAAATACCTCACCACACCCACAAAAGAAAAGCAGTTGTCCTCAAATGAAACTAAAACAAAGATAATCACACAAAAAAAACAACAGAGAGAGAGGTAAAAATGATCATGTCTACTCATTCGCTCCATCTGTCGAGGCATCAATGCCCGGTGCAACATCAACACTAGCTCCACTGGAGCCTACCATAGAAGTATCCCTCAAGGAGGCCTGTCGGGCAGTCTCAATCATGGCACCCTCTAGGTCTGCCAGATCATCATACACAGCTGCATCTCGCTCCTCAAGCTGCTCCTCATCGGTCTTGGCCTCAGACTCAGCAATAACAACATCCTTCATAATATCATCTCTGGTGGTAGTCGGAGGTACCTCAGCATGGGCTGGAATCTCAGCACTCGGATCCTCGGGGATCTCAACCGACCCAAACAGTGAAGTGAAGCCTATGGACTTTAGAATATCCAAATCTTTCCTGAGCTCAGAAACCTCGGCTTTCAAAGTCGTAACTTTGGTATTCACCCCCTGTCCTCTCTCACAAATCACTACTCTCACTGTGAGAGCATCAATGGAAGCCTGGAGCGGTGTCAGTGCAGCTGTGATGGCTCTCTCAATCATCCAGGGCACCTCAGCCTCTAGCCAGGAAGCCTGCACATCTATAGAATGGGCTAGGTGCCCCATCTTGAGGAGCATGGCCTGAGTGATCGGAGGCCTGGAGGTAGTGGTACTAGCAGCTCTAGGGGGCTGGGAAAGAGTGGAAGTAGATGTACCTGAAGACCCGAAGGCCGGAGTAAGCAAAGATGCCTCTGCAATTAATGAGTCGATGTCTACCTCCAGGGATGTGTCCACCGAGGCTACTCTCCTCCTCTCAGCCTCATCTCGTGTATACTCGGCGTCTATGCATCGGATATCGGTGGAAGATGTAGGAGTAACCTCAATATCCCTCCTCTCGTCACAAGGAACTCCAGTCCGATGACATAACTCAGTAATAAGCACTGGGAATGGTAGGGACGTCTGTCGCTGTTTGGCCCTCATGGCCATCTCCTGCTCTATAATCAGCCCAGGTTCAGCCGCTTCTTGGCGATGATGGATCCGAGACAGGCCGCCTTTGGGTGGCGGAGAATGGACTCGTTCTGTGATGGCATGATAGAGCTCCTGATGAACCCAAACCAATACCGAGCTGCTATGTTCAAGTCCTTCTTCTCAATAGGTGCTCCCGCCTCAATCCACCTCGGGGTGGTTTCAGAAATAAGGGGAGCTAGCCAACCCTTCAGATCATCCAGGGTCTGTGAAGTGACCATAATCTGATATGCGTGCTCAATGTCTGTGGCCCTATCAAATAATGTGTTTATCTCGTTGCTTTCGCATCGGACTGTCCTCCCACGGACCACTACAGACTCTACTGGTCTGAAGTCACTGGCCTTCTTCTTCCCCTTTAGCACCAGGTCACTATAAGCCCTATAAAATTCCCGGACCCATGTAGGAATGTATGGGCCACGGGGCCTGGTGAAGATCTCAAACCTATGGAACCGGAGAGTGTCCCATACAAGTGGGTATCTGTCCACTACACCATCCGTGGACAACCTTTTTTCTTCAAGAATGGTCCTCAACCCCTCGGCCTTTAACCGATTGAGTAACCGTGGAGGAGAACCTTGAACTGGTGGTGCTGGAACCACCGTCTGTGCCAGAGTTGACATTGTATCTGCAGCAGGAGGGGTAGACTCCAGAATCCTAGATGGATCTGGACGAGCCCTTGCACGAATCTCTGCTTGTCGGGTCTGAAGTAATTGCTCATCCTCAGGCTCAGAGAATGAGGCCTGAGAATCAAAGGATTCCCCATCACTGCCAGAGTTGTGCTCCGGTCTCTTAACTACGGGCGCCTTTCCCTTGCCTTTGCCTCCCTTTGGAAGTTCTTTCTTTCTTTTTGTGGTGGAAGCAGCTGCTCCCTCATTTATCACAATACACCGTGCTCTTTTGCAGGGCAGCATGCCACTATCGGCCAAATTTGTCCTAGCCATATCTGCAAAACATATCAAAAAAATTTAGAAAGTGTTCAAGAAAATTGCAGAAATCAAGTTTCAGAAAGACTCGCCGAACCAGTCGCCGAGTCGCTTAGGCGAGCTAGATCGGGTTCGCCGAAAGGACCAGCTCAAAAAGTTTTTAGAAACAAGGCATGTCGGCGATATTCAGGGACCTTCGGTGAATCACCGACAAACTCAGTGAGCTTAGACTAGCCCACCGAATATTACAGTGCATTTTAGGGGTTAGGGGCGCAGAAAGGGTGATCAAAGGAACCTTTCGGTGAATCGCCGAGTGAATTCGACGAGCTCAGGCTCCCCACCGAAAGTTACAGACTCCAACTAGCCAAATCAAGAAATTAAAGGCGATCAAAGGGGGACATTGGCGAACCACTGTACGACCCAGCTCGCCAAACTGCCCAACGTGCCAATTTATAACCCCATTTCTCAAAATCAATCACGCGGCCCCCGAAATCAAAATCAAACGAACACATTATGCAATTAGGACCACACCCAATCGACCCATGCCTCCGGGGTACTCAGACTTCCCCTGATTTGGCTAAAATTGGCCATTTGACAACTTTTGTCCTTAAGAATGATGTCAAACGCTCCATCATTGGGCAAATTACGTCATTTGGCACAATTCGGGGTTACTTAGACTTCACCTAACTAGACCCAACACAAAATAACCGCAACCCAACAATTATGAACCAATTTTAACAATTAAAATTGGGGAAATCATCTGTTTAAGCATTTAGGCACAAGTTCGAAAACAATTATGGGCAATCCGACATATAAAACATGATTTCAATAATTACCCAACACACAATAACACATATTTACCAATAGCATTTGAGTTCAACCACTATGCAAAGGTGCGGGGTTTGGGAAAACCAACCTGTATGCCGAATTGATAATTTGACAAGCTAGGCGGCAAGGTATTCTAATTTCGAGCACAAGATCACACACAAAAAGCGAAAGAAATAGTAAACTATGGAAAATCTAAAGTGCAGGTGAGAGTGTACGGGGTTAGAAATGAGAGAATATGAAAGATTTTGAAATTTTAAACCGTTTGGCCTTTTAAAACCTTTCAGTTCGCGGCCCTTTCGGCGGTATTAGTCGTCCACGCCGAACCACTTGGTGATGCACCGAGTAGTTATTTACCTTACCAAGTTTTACAGGACTCCCAATTAATTTGGGGGCTCAAACGGCAGACAAAATCGGGCTCGCCGACCTGTTCGGCGAGTCACCGATTTAGAAATTAGCCCACCGAGTTTTAAAGGCTCCCACTTCAGGTTTTGTGGATCGAACGGTGGTCCAAGTCGGGCTCGCCGACCTCTTCGGCAATCACCGACTGGAATTTTGGCTCACCAAACTGCTTCTTTTCCAACACACATCACTTTTCCACCTGCACAATCAACACCCGTTATTCAAAATATAATTTAAATCATTAAAAACTTGGGTTGCCTCCCAAGAAGCACCTTAGTTAACGTTGTGGCACGACGAGGATACCAAATCAAGCTTCATTTTTAGGGTTTGCCATTGTGTCACTAGGAAACCCCCCTTGTTGTCTTGGATTCAAATGTGAAGAAATTTGACCAATTTGGGTCTCCAGCTGCTTAATAGAGACTGAGTGAGAGGTCACCGTCTGATTGAGAGTTGAGACATCCTCTTTCATCTCTTTCAAAACTTTGTCGGACCCTTCAACTTTGTTGAGAATGCGTGAGAGCATATCTTCTGTCCGGCCACCTTCAAAATCTTTGGGCTTTTGCGCTCATGGGGAGGAACATACCTATCCTTCTCCCCCTTTCTTTCCTTCCAAGTGGCGTTACGAACACGCCATTCTCTGTCACGATCTCTCCAGCCCTCATCTCTATTCCATCCTTGATTTCCACCCGGTCTTGGGTAGTTAGCACGATAGCCTCCTCCTTGATTGGCTAGGAAGTTCACTTCCTCATTGTACAGTGCTTCAAATTGTGCTTCATCGGTGTTTGCTCCACCAACACCCACAGCATTAACACTCCTTGAGCCAGCACCCATGACATTTTTAGCCAAGATATCCAACTGGGTCATCATTTTGGCCATGTTTTGGTCTCTCTCTTGATCCTTTTCGATCTGCTCTTTTGTCATTTTATAAGTAAGAGGAGAGACTTGGTCTTCTCGAGTGTACCATGCCCGATTAATCTTGGTCATGCAATCAAGGAGTTGGGATGCTATTGCATAGAGCTGTTGCATTATACCACCCAGAGAAAGTTGATCAGCCACTCCTTTGTTTACCGAATCAAGGCTTCTATAGAAATATTGCAGCAGCACATTATCTGGAAGTCCATGAGTTAGGCACTGAAGCACCAGCTTCTTAAATCTCAGCCATGTCTCATGGATTGGCTCACCTTCCAAGTGTTTGAAACCTTGGATACCATCCCTTAGAGTCTTCATCTTCTATGGGGGAAAGAATCGTACTTGAAATGCTGTGGTAAGCTCTTCCCAAGAGGTGATAGAGTCCCTCGGTAACTCAGCCAACCATTTAGTAGCTTCATCCATCAAAGAGAACGGAAACAACCTGAGACGGACCGATTCTTGCGATATGTTCTTAAATGAGAACGGCCACAAACATCCACGAAGTTCCTGATATGCTCATTGGGATCCTCATGAGCCAGCCCCCCAAACAATCCTTTTAATTGTAGGAGCTGAAGCATTGTGCTTGTAATGTGAAAAACAGTGTTTCCTTCAGCTGGAGGTAAACGAATGGCACCAACACCACCCAATTGGTTTGGGTCATTGGCATTTGAGTCATTGACATCATTGAGATTCCCAATGTAATCTTGGTGGCCCACTTGGCTACCATTACTTCCGTTAACGCTCATCTCCTCCTCTATTTAGCACAAGCAACACAAAACCAAAAACAAAAATAAGTAGATTCAACTATAAATACAAAGATCACAATTCAACTTCAATAAAAGAATTTTAAACAACACCACTCTCCGGCAACGGCGCCATTTTGATGAATAACGTTTCAAGCACACCTCATCCAATTCTAGATGTAAACAATCGTTAAGCAATATATAACCCAACAAATGAGTTGGGTTCGAATCCCACAGGGAGCGGTACGTGTTCAAAGTTCAATTAAGAAGTACGAATGTGATCTAACTAGATATAGGAATAGAAATTACCGGAAAAGATATGAAACAAGTCAAAAGGGGTGACATCAAATGTCAGATGGGGGTTTTTGGTTTGCAATTATCAACTACAATACAGTCACAAACACTTTAAAACAACAATAAGGAGAGGAATTCTCGGGATGTGATCGATTATAGGCAAATTTTGACATATGGGTAATTGAAACTACTAGTAAATAGCTAAATATTAATGGGTAGGCTAGACTATAATTGAAATAGCTTTCTCTCGAACAACTATTTCACTTCAAGTGATTTCTCTCGAACATCAACAAGCATATCAATTAAGAACAACCCATAACCTTAATACATCTTCTCTCTCGAGCAAGATGGGTAGGATTGGGTTTAGGATTCACTCTCTCGAGCTGAACCCAAATCAACCCAATACCTACAAATAATTAATCAAAAGCCTTGGTTCAAAAACCTCTCTCTCGAGCAAGCTAAGAACACAAAATTAGAACTGTATTTGCAACTAAAATTCATAAATTAAACCTAAGCTAATGATTAAACCCACTTCAATATAGTATTTAAACTAGTAATTAGCAACACCCATAAACTAATCACATGATCACACCCCAAGAATTAGGGTTTTAGCCAAACATCACAAAAGAGTACAAACAGTTACCAAATCAATTAGCCATCAACTGGGTAAGAGTAATAAGGCCTTCACAATGCTTTGATTGTAGAAAATTCGAAACCCACTTGCAAAATCTCCAAATTGAATCTCAAAAAGTCTTCAAGTCTACTAAGGAACTCTTTAAAAATGTAAAGAAAATTCTAAGCTAAATGAGAACTCCTAAATTTACAGTTCAAAATTCTATTTATAGTCGCCAAAAATTAGCCACAAAGGGCCATTAGGCGAGGTAAGTCAGGTACGTAGAACCACTCGACGAACCACCCATTTCTCTCTTCTATCGCCTTTTTGTCTTGTCTCTCAGCATCCTCAAGTCCTGTAACTTTGGACGATCTATCTTTGCATCGCGGAACTATTTGGCGATTCGCCGACTGCCCCTTTTCTATCGCCGACTTGGTTTATTCCCTCAGGGTTGGCACACTAGAACTTTAGGCGGTTAAATTAGCCACTCGGCGACACGCCAAGTGCTCTTGGCAATCCTCAGGCTCGCCTTTCTTCACTTTTTCAGTTTGTTTTGTTCCGTTTTGCCTGTTAGTGTCCTTGCTTTGCTCCTAAATTCATATACCTGAAAATCAAGGCTTTAACATCAGTTTATGGCATAAATTAATAATTTGACGACACTAAATCAATATAAGCAAAGCCCTAAATGAGTCCAAATCTCAGACTCATCATACCCCACACCGAAAAGACGTTTCCTACTTGCCGAAGGTAGAACCTTGAACTTCTAGCTTAAGTGGATCCACTAGCTAATCAACCTATGTGGGCACATAGTTATGGGATAAGGAGATTGCTACAAGAAACCCGAACTCTACTACGTGAGGCTTCCATCTCATGAGATTACTTTGGAAACCCGGACTCTACTACGTGAGAGCTTCCATCTGATATTCAATATCCACTCGGTGCTAAGCATAAATTCCCATGGACTAGTCATTTCTTACTTGACTTCATTACTCATGAAAAGGTGACCTTGGCCTACCAATTCAAGCTAGATTCATTAAGATAGCTCCTAGTCTTTGATTAAATTAGGTGAGAAAGCCTTTCAACCTAAGAATCCTTTCCATGTGAGAAAACCTTTCACATCATGCTAGTATGTGTTTTAGTGAGAATAGCCTTTCACAACACAACATCATCATTGGTACTTTACTCTCAAAGCACCCTTAAAACGTTTGCATAGATTTCATAAAATAATGCATAAGTCCATAATTCACCTCCTTGAGGTCAAAACCCAATTTCAATCATCAACTCTTAGAAAATATGGGTTGGATATGGATTTCATCACAAAATCATATAAAACTAGTAATACATGCTAAATCCCATAAAACTCTTCCTTTAAGATCAAAATCCCTCAACATATAGTTCATAACTTGAAGACATAGGGATCACATGGGTTCATAGGGGAATTCATTCTAAAGGCATTGCAATTCATCAATTCATGCATAATAGATCACAATTCAATCTTTTAAATCAATAATAAAGAGAACCCATGATAATTGATGAAAATCCTAACTCAATTGGGGAATTTTACCTTTTGAAATAGAGAGATTTAGGAACTCCATGGATGAAAGGAATCCATGGATGAAAACTATCATACCTTAACTCCAAATTCTAGCCTTCAATGGAGAAATTTGAACCTTAGCTTGAAACCCTAGGTGAATCCTTCTTCTTCTTCAAGTTTCTAAAGAGAGAATATTTTGGTGAGCAATTGGTTTTCTTTTGCGAATTTGGAAGACTGAAATAAATGGGGTGAATTTAGGGGATTAAAAGACTTATATAGGGGTACTAAATATAGGCAAAACGACATAGTATAGGAATTAATTAATTTGGAAAAGACCCAACTGTCCCTGAAAAATAACTGCCGGTACCACCGACGACCCACCACCGATGGACCGTGGATGGACCTACGGTCCGTCCTGCATGCTTGTGGTTCCTTGTCAGAGAGTTTTGCCTGGACCCACAACTCCTGGACCACTGACCGTGGACCTACCTATGGTTCCTAGGTCCAGTCATAGTCCAATGCCTGGGCAACTTCTGGGGGACAAATTCATGGACACACCTACGGTCCGTGGCCCATACCACGGGCCGTGGTTGGCCCTCGCGGATGGCACCTGGGAGTTCTGAAATTTGCTAGGCTTCCTTTTATGGATACGAGGTGTTACATTAATTGGGTTGCATATCTCATTTTTGTGCATGGAGTTATGAACCAATCTCAATCTCCGGAGCAGAGCCCGGAGGGCTTAGCTAAAAAAAATTGGTGCCTAATGTAGGTGCCCCCGCCTTTGTGGCCCTGGGTCCCTAAAGAGACCTTCACTTTTGTTGTCAGGGCTCTACTTTAGCAGGCTAGGCTAGCCATGCGGTAGATACTTTAGCGGCCATGGCTCGCTTAAGCGGTCACCATTTTAGTGTCTAGGTAGCCGCTTTAGCGAGCTTGGCCAGCTTAGGCCTATCGCTTAAGCGGCCCTAGCATCACTTTAGCAGCCTCCGCTTTAGTTATCAGGGGCTCGCATTAGCGAGGTTCGCCTTTTCTTGACCAGCCACTTTAGTTGCATTAGTGACCACTTTTATTGCACTTGGAGCTATGAGACCAGTCTGATCATCATCATTCCCTCATTTTCAAATTGTGATTTCTCCTTCATATTAGCTCTAAGTTGAGTGATTCAAAGTTGGTTTTGAACAAGGAGCTTGGGGCTGTGCATTAGAGTGTTCGGGAAGTGTTGGGGATTCTCCATTTGAGATATAATTTGTGAATTATGGGTTACCTAACCTTAGTTTTTATTCTTTAAGATGAATTTTATGCATATTGTTGGTTCTCCATATTTCGAGCCCCGAATTGTGTTCCATTTTGGAGCACAAGTTTGAGGCGCTGAATTGGAGCTTTTCCTGGAGTCATTTCAAGAATTTTTTGTGCGAGTCCCACGACTCTCGTTTTGACTCCAAACTTGGTTTGTCCTAGTTTTAAGTGAATTAAGTGTCTAAACGGCTGTATTAATTTTGTGATTTTATTTTTTATAGATTGGTAGCATTCAGAGGTCGTGCAAAAAGGGAAAACTCAAAGTCGTTATTTGGAGCACACACGGTAAACCTAAAGGTAGGCTATGGCTTCCCTTTCCTTAGATTGAGTTGAATTATGTGAAATCATGTTAAATGGAGTGAATTAGGGGTGGTTACCTAGTTGATCATGCTACTTTACTTAGAAATCATGTTTAGGCTTAAATTAGGATTTTTGGGATTTGAAGCATTCTAGTTGTGATATGTGATCATCCTTACCTTGTGGTTGGCCTTGTTTGTTGTGATTTTTTAATGTTTAAGTATGTTTTGCCTTAGTCTAGGCTTAGAATAGTGGTTTCCATGGAGTTGTGATATTTGGAGCCGTTTGGCCTTAGTTTTACCCCGACGTCGTTTCATATGGTTTAACTCCTTGTAGACTGGTGTAGCATGCTTGAGTTTGATAGAATGAGTCTCAACTTTAACGACCTTATATCCATTCTCTCTATTTCTATGGACCCATGAGATGCGTTTGAGATTTTGGGCTTCGTTTAGCGACTGGGGAATGGAGTTGGTTCGAGCTTTGAGTATTGTTCCAACTACTTGAGAGTTGACTTAGTCCCATGGCAGTTCAACAATGATCATTTGACACAAGATCCTTCAACAACCCTTTATAGTTGCAGATTCAAGGTCTGTTCATGTTGCACATTATCCTCTAAGGAGTTCATTCCTACTAGTCATAGATTTAAGGTTTTTTCATGATTATCTATATCCTCTACAAAGTCAATATACTCTGTCTCAACCTATTGCCCCTTTGGGGACCATCCGTAGTTTGAGGTCCGCCTCTTCACCCCTTATCTTTGGGTGGCTCTTATTGGTTACTTCCCTTCTCTAGCTCTGTACTTGCCATGAATTATTCTTTGTAGATTAAGATATTCTCTATACATGTCGGGCTTATGGGGTCCGTTTGTGTTTTTACATAAACTTGCACATGAGTGTACCTTCTGGGCTTATGGGGTCTAAATAGATTTAGTTTAGCTATAGTTAGTTATTTCCTGTCTTAGTAAACTCGTGTGTATTTCATTAAATTTTGCTTTGACCTTTGTTGTGTCTAGATTCTATCATTTCATATTGTTTTTACTTTTCTTGCTCAATTGACCTACGATGCCTATTGAGTACCTGTCATTTGGTATTCATGCTAAACTTTGCATATGTTTTATGATGAAGGTCTGAGCACCACTTAGCGGCATTGATTACTCGAGCCTGCTGCAACTTTGGATCAAAGGCGAGGGTGAGCACTTAACTTCTTAGACCTGCTTGTCTCTATCTGTATTTTGATAGCTAGTCTTTTACTTTTTGAGATAAGCTTTATATTTTGGGTCCACTTTTGGGACTTGTACGCTTTTGATTAGAAAACTCTATACTTGTGACTTTCAGGTTCTGGAAGGGATCTTAGAATATATATATATATCGGTTTGTTTCCAACTGTTATTATATTTCTGTTATTAAATTACTGCTTTCGCTTTGTTTCTACCCATATATTTATTACTTGTCGTTCAAGGATACAAGTTGGCTTACCTACTAGTGGGTTAGGGTAGGTGTCATCATGATTCGAGGAATTGGGTCATGACAGAAGCTTAGCACTATAAATTAATGAACTTGTTGGTTTGTATTCGTAGTTCGGCTTCTAGGTAGGCTACATTCTACTTTGTTTTAGACTATGCTCCTTGAGATATTCTTTTGTATAGTTTGTGTTTGGAGTTGGAATTTAAATGGTGAGCTTAAGATTACTTCCTTATTCATATATTCTTTGTCAGGAAGCACCCACCAAGTCGTGCAGACACCTACTCTAGCACCTAGATAGGAAAACTCTTACCACCTGATTTAAAACTTATAATGCGGAAGCAAACAAAAATGTAATATATCACCATTTTTAAATAAAATAATTACTCCCACTCTTGATTAAAATAGAATACTCTTTGTAAAATACAATGAAAAACCTTCCCTAGAAATTAGTCTAAACATGTACAAGAGCTTCTCCAAGAAAACAAGTATTAAACAAGACATAGTTCCCATCATAAGGAAGAGAGGAGTAGAAGCTATCGGAGATCACCATCGCCTTCATCTAGGAAATATCACTAATCCTGCAACCAGATTATGCCAGGTGACTTAGCAAGAGTAGTATCAGTATGAACAATACGTACTGGTAGGCGTCATCGGTTGACATGAATCTGCCACATAATATCATGCAAATATTCAAAATAAACATACAACTTCAGGCTATAGAACCCAACCCCTTAACAACATTCCTTACTATTAGATATACCACCCATGAACTTTACAACATTTATTTTGTTGTCCAGACAGTTCACAAAAAGTAGGCATGCATTCATACATGGTATTAATAGACTTTTGGGTCGCCCGAGAGATTAAAGTTAAGTGATCCGCAAAGAATAGATGGGAGAATTGAGGGTTGTTAGTTGACAGGGGGATAGGGTCCCATCGGAAGATGTTGACTTGGTGGTTAATGTAGTTTGAAAGGAGTTCCATGCAAAGGATAAAGATATAGGGGGACATGGGGTATCCTTGCCTTATTCCTCTAGAGGGGCAGAAGTAGTTAGTTTGGGTTCCATTATCGAGGACAACAATATTCGAAGTGGAAATTCAATTCATGATGAGTTTGGTAATTTTAGGGGGGGGAACTTAAAAGTAGAGAAGAGTCGAAAGACCATTCAAGTCGGTCAAACGCCTTTTCAAGATCAATTTTGAGCATAACGTAACTTTTTTTAATCTTGCTCTTGTTAAGGTGAGTCATAAGCTCCTGAATAAGGATGGAATTATCGCAAGCTCTTTGCCCCTTCTGAAAACTAGTTTGGCAGGGACTGATGAGATTAGGCAGATAGAGATTTAGACGGTTCGCAATGATTTTGTTAATGATTTTATAGGTGGTATTACAAAGACCAATAGGTCTGAAGTTCTTCAAATGGTTATCATTAGGGAACTTAGGTATGAGGCAGAGAAAAGTCTTATTCAAGGATCGGGGCAAAGTCTGGGTATTAAAAATTTGATTTGACCCTCTATCCTGCATTGGGATTGGAAAAAATGGGGGTGTATGCCATCAGGCCCCGGAGCTTTGAAGGGTTTGAAGTAGAAGAGAGCCTGAGTTATTTCATAATCCTGAAAGGGACGATCCATATCAGAGAGGTCGAGCTTATGGAAACTAATGGGAGAAGACTGAATGTGCCTCAGGTTAGATAGAGAATGGCCAGAAGTAAAACAATTTGAGAAGTAGTTAAAAGTGTGTTCAACAATTCTGGTGGGGTTCGTAATCCAGTTATCATTGTCATCTTTGAAGAAAGCAATTTTATTTCTTCTTCTGTTTACAACTTATAAGTGAAAGAATTTAGTATTCGCATCGCCATTAGCCAGCCAATTGATGTGCGATCTTAGTTTCCAGTACTCCTCTTCCATTTTAAGAATATCATTATATTTTTTACGAAGGCTGGTGTCAAGATTCTGAAGAAAAGAGCTGGTGGGAAAGGCGTAGGAATTTTGGATACCCTCCAATCTAGCGAGGATCCTCTTCTTTTTGAAAAAGATATTTCAAAAGGTATTCTTACTCCATTCGATAGCATTTTTTGTGAAGTATGGAAGGGCATCATAGAGGTTCCTATTTTCCCAGCTTCGCTTCACTAAATCACTTAACTCTGGGTGATCTACCCAGATTTTTTCCAGTCTAAAAGGCTTATCCTTTTTTTACCAAGGGGAACCATTTATGGTGATGAGGAGAGGATTATGGTCATAGTGGGTCTTAGGGAGATGGGTGACGAGAGTATTGGGCCAATGGTCGGACCAAGTATGATTGGCAAAGGCTATGCCCAATTTTTTAAGAATTAAGGATGAGCGCCTCTTCCTATGATTAGACCAAGTATATCGAGCCCCCTAAAAGCCTAAATCAATAAGTTGACAACGATTAATGCAAGACCAAAAGAGAGAACTTATACTACGATTAATACTACACCCTCCCCATTTATCGTGTCGTGTAAGGAACTCATTAAAGTCCCCATCAACAAGCCATGGTCCATTATAAGAATTCGCAATAGCTTCCAAATTATTCCATAAATTAATATGATCTGTATAAATAATACTAGCATAAATCATGGAGAACCACCAACTAAAATTATTAGGCAATCTGGATCATGGCATGCATCTCCTAAGGAGTTTGTTTCTTCCTAGTAATAGTGATAACATTAGAATACCAAAGGATCACAATTCCTCCAGATCTACCGAGTGTTGGGACTTCCCAATAGTCATCAAACCCAAATTCAGTAACCATGCTTAGGTTATCAGCCATGTTAGTATCAAGGAGAGCCACCATGCAAGGGTTGTGATTCTTAATAAGCTCCTTAAAGTTTCTCTTAAAATTATCATTGTTGGTATTCAAGACGATGAAACTAATGGGCTGCTTCATCGGAGAATAGAAAGAGGTAGCAGAATTAGGATTGTCCAACATGGGGAGTTGGCAGGTTATCATGGTCAGAGTCATCATTACCACATATTTTGCTAATGCACTGTTCACTGCAGGTCAAAGATTGAAGGAGGCCTTCAATAGGGCTATGGGACTGAGGTGAATGCATTATTTGTCCTCATCCTCCAGAAATATCATAAGGGATTCATTTTTGAAGCTTGATATTTCAGTGAACGAGGTCCTTCTCATTGGTGGAGCCCTGTCCTCCCCTTGATCCTGAGGTACTTGAGTATGAGTAGTCCTTGGATTTGGTACTACGAAGTGTTCATTTAGTAGCATTGGATTGGTTGCCATGGGAAAAAGAGAGGGTTGTTGTGGATTAGTTCCCGAGGAGTAAAGAAGGGTGTTTGCACTATTTTTTTATATTCGGGTAAGGGCTGAAGTCATGAAGCAAGTTCCAGAGTTTGCATAGTTTCGATGAAGCCCGAGGTTGTCGCTAGAGTTAGTGGATCCAGGACATTTGATTCACAAAGTATTCTATCGCTATCTTCAATCCTTCTGAGATTAGTTGAGCCAGGAAGTTCTGGTTCTAAAGAACCACCATTGTTTCAACCCCGTTGATGTTCATGGTAAAGATGACTGCATGGCCTTGCAAGCCCATATCGACCCAAGATTGGGGTTGGTGAAATGGGTGGACGGGTTGGGCGGCAAACAACAATGGGTGTTATGATATATGCGGGGGCAGCGAAGGAATGTATCTCATTGTGGAGTGGAAAATTCTCGGATGGTGTTGGAGTGGCGAGAGTTGGATCTTCTAGTGGATGGGGATTAAAGTCCTGAACATTTTTGGAAGTGGAAGTTGTAGTAGAAGTGATACTGAGGGTAGTGAGTGATTGGGGTTGTGATAATTGCATATCTTTATACGTGGATTCAAGGAGGAGGGGATTGGCTGACATTTGTGTGGAGAGGTTGGTAACAATATTTTCTACAGGATTTTCCGAACAAGTTTCCATAGCCAAGTGTCCATCGGGTTCTTTCAAGTGTAAAGATTTGCAGTTGGAGGAAGAAATATTCTTAATTTCCAACTCGGCCCTAATAACTTTGCTCTTTTCAACCCTATTAGTTCTGTTATTAAAAATAGTGGGGACAAAAGGAGTTGCTGATTTATTTGGTTTCATTGGGGTGATGGCACATGGTGGACAACTGTCGATTTATCAGAGAAATGAGTATTAGTTTGTAATGAAGGACAACAAAACCTAAATCCTTAAGAGAAGATCTAGGCTTATCAGACGCAGGAAATTGGGTCGGTTCGTTGTTGTAGTTTAGGATGTTAAATTTGTTGGAACATTGGACTAGGGGTTTCTAATTATAGTTAATAATATTACTCAGAGGAGAGGAATTAGATTTACCAAGACTGTTATCTCTATTAACTAGATCAGGCGAAGCAGGGGTGGGGGTGAAGTGATTTTTAGCTTTAAAAGATAATTTTTCAGAATTAATAAACTTACCTGAATCTGCTATATAGATTTTTACATCAAAACCTGGTGATCTCTGTGTTGACAGCTTGAACTCGGCCTGTTTATGTCAAACCCCAGGGGTACACCCTAGACGTAACAAGGCCTCATATAAGCCACTTAGCATATCATAACATAAAGTAATAGAAAATGGTACGGAAATTAAAACATTTTCCATACAATCAAAGTCCTTTATAAAACGAAGCGGAAGTCTTTACACTTTGTCTCAAACCATCTAAAACATGAATAGTCTTTGGGACGCAACCCATACAAAAGTTCTAACATAAAAATGAAAGACATAAAGGAAAGGTGATCAAATCCTCGATGGTATGAGGACTCACCAAGTCTTCAGTCCTTGCTCTAATATGAACCTAGCCACGGGGATGGAACTCAATATCGCCGGACCCTAAATTTGATAAAAATGTAGGCAAGAGTATGCGTTGGTACAAAATGTACTAAATATGATAGCTAACATAACATCATCAAGAGCATAACATAAGCATTAGTCAACATAAGACATAAGTCATAAGCATAAGAGATAACAACATAGTCATAGGCATAATCAATGCATCTAGATCATCATAATATAAGAGGAACACTTCACAAGTAACCCCAAGTTATCCTTATCTAGGACTTGGGTCATCCACCTCTAGTCATACATATCAAGGAAGGCAACTCTAGCAACAATCCAAGTTAAGCATACATCGTAAAAGGAAATCTCATATTAAAACATACTTACGATACTTCCTTGAAATAACCTTGATTCATCATAATCATGCTACTTTGATTAGGGACTTGTCCTCTTTAGCTCTCGCTACTATTCATGGAAAAGTACTTCTTTACTAGTCCAACATAAACATTACTGATGAAGGGTTACGATTTACCAATTAAAGACTATCAAGGAAAAGCACCTCATCATTCCAAACCAAGCTATCATGGTAAGCACACTCTCATGCAAGTCCAAGCTACTTAAGGACGGGTACTATTGCTCAATCCAAGCTACCAATGAAATAGTTTGGCCTTACCAATTCATGCTATCATGCAAGCATACTCTCATGCAAGTTCAAGCTAACCTTAGGAAGGGTACGATTTCTCAATCCAAGGCTATCCATGAGATCTTCTACTCAAGGTACCATGCATGGTCTTGTCGTACCAAGTCAATGTTATTCATGAAGGGATACCATATCACAACTTCAAGCTATCTTAACTAACATGCTTTGATTCATTTTAGGTGAGCAAGCCTTTCAACCTAGAATCATTCTATGTGAGAAAACCTTTCACATTCAAGCATTCATACATTCAAACATTCATAAGGTAGATTATGTGGGTAAAGTCCTTCCACAACAATTTTATCTAATAGTCTACCATTATCATATAAGCTTCACTCTCAAAGCCCTAACATTCATAATTCATCATATTAGCTTTACTTTCAAAGCCTTAACATTCATAATTCATCATATTAGCTTTACTCTCAAAGCCTTAACAATCAACATGCATAACTACAAGCCTTACTCTCAAAGCAATACTTCTCATAATCATCATATATACCTAAATCTCAAGGCATTCTAATCACATGCTTCATTCTTTAGCAATTCTAATCATATATCATCATATTGGCTTAATTTCAAGCATTACTAATCATGATTCAACATTTATACTTTAATCTAATTCAATTCATGTCTATATGCTTTACTCTCAAGGAACCTACTATACATATAATCAATCCTAGAAGATTATCTCTAAATCCTCAATTTCCCCTTTCAAGGCACAAAACCCACTTGCTTCAATTTCATCTTTCTAGACATGGGTTAGGCATGGAAAACATGTAATTTCATCTTAAAAACATGATTTACTACTAATTCAATCATAAACAATCATTATCCACTCAACTGATCCACATTCATCATAACCCACAAAATTGGAAGGAACCCTAACCAGAATTGGGGATTTCATCTTCGCAATTGGGGAAAACTAGGGAACTCCATGGATGAAAGAAGTCCAAGGATGAAGAGCTATCATACCTTGATCACAATGCCCTCAAAAGCTTGAAGATTAGAGGATTTGACCTAGCTTGAACCCTCTTCTTCTTCTTCTTCTTCTTCTTCTTCTTCTTCTTTCTAGAGAGAGAATATTTGGGAGAGAATTGGGTTTCTTTTGGGGTTTTGAAATAATGACTTAGAATGGCTTAATTTAGGGGTCTAAAGTCTTTATATAGGTGGTCTAGGCTAGGGTAAAACGACATCACTTAATTCCAATTTAAATCGGAAAGTCCCATTATGTCCTTAAACTTAACTGCCCAACTGCCCAAAAAGTCCCAACCACGAGACCACGCTGACGAACCGTGGATGGACCCACGGTCCGTCCTGGTCAACCATGGTCTGGGTTCTGGGGGTTGGCAAAATGGGCTTTGATCCACGGACCCCTAACCACGAGGCGTGGACCCATCCACGGGGCGTGGGTCTTGGTCGTGGTCACTGCCTTAGGCAGATTCTCATAGTGTCCACCCACGCTGCCCACCTACGGGGCGTGGGTCCAACCACGGGGTGTGGGTGTCCCTCATGGGTGACACCTAGGAACTCTAAAAACATGCTAGGCTTCCCTCTCAAGGCTACGGGGTGTTACAATATCTCCCCCTTGGGATCATTCGTCCTCGAATGACGTTCTAGGCACATCTTAAAGGTAACGACTCAAGACTAGCAATCCATCATGCATGCAACTTAACTAAATGCACACAACTAAGGAGGAACTTCATCTCCAAGCTAAACAAACTCCATGCAACACAAGGGAGGTAGGAACTACATCTAACAACCCAAAATGCATAAAATTCAACATCTACTCATGTTCAAGGAGGAACTACCATCTCCGGGCTAAATCATGCTCAACACAATCTCATGGAGCTCATATGCAATTAAATTTCAAAAAGCATATCTAAACATGTTCATCAACTTATCTCATGAAGTCTATAGGCAACTCTACTCAATGCACTACAACATGACTCAAGACTTAAGCTTTTTCATGAACATGCATATAAAGAAATCCTGGTAACACAGAAAACACATATGACTTTCTAAACAAGGAGCTAACCATAAGGAACTCTCCCTCATAGGAAGAACTTTCATCTACTCCCAAACCTTCTAAGGGAACTAGGGATGTCGGATCTCCAACACACTCTTTTCTATTTAGAGACATGGAAAACCGGATGCACCTATGCCACTCACTAGGCAAAGCTAACTCATAAGCACCCTAACCACATGTCTCAAGATCTCTCATGGGCCTACAAAACAGGGACTAAGCTTCCCTTTCTTATCACACTCACTACACCCTTCTTGGGTGAGATGTTTCAAGTAATGCCCAACTCACAAACATTTAGATCACACAATGACCTTGCTATCTAAGCACACCATCTCTCCCTTGGGAGAAAGCCTCAACGAACTCTCTAAGCACTGTCTCCTTCAATTCTACTAAGGTCGGATCAATACATTGCTTACTTTCACATCTAACACAAAAGACGATCCGGAACCATCTTAAACCATAACACTACCCTTGGTAGAGTCTACTAACCGAACAAAATTACTACAACTCATAATGACCATACCGGGTTCTAAAAGCCATTTTCGGGACATCATCATTTTTCACCCTCATTTGGTGCTAACCCGACTTAAGATCAATCTTAGAGAAGTAACTAGCTCTTTGGAGTTGGTCACACTTGAACCTATCTCCCTCACCTTAACTAGGTGGTACATGCAACCTTCAAAGTCATCTTCAAGACAAGACATAACCCAAACTTATGACATAGACTTTCCCCCTTCCACTCTCATATAGGCTCATTCGGGAACTAACAATTGACTATACGGGTTCTACAATCAATTAGGAGCACAATAGGAGTGCAACCAAACCATCACAAAAAGGACATCAAAATCTAACAAAACATAAACAATCAATTAAGAAGCTATCAACATACCGGGATCCACATTTGGAGCACACTCATGGTCACCTCTAGCTTGAAGTGCATAGAACCAGTTTTTCTTAGGATCATCCTCTCTTCCTTTAGCTTTTGCCTTAGGTCAATTCCTCATTTTGTGACCACTTTCACCATAACTAAATCAACCCTCCATGTCGGCTAAACATCTACCCTCATGTCTCTTTCCACACCTAGCACAAGTAGGCCATAGGGATTCATTACTAATTCCTTGTGGCTTAGGGTTAGACATCCTATCTTCATTATACCTAGGAGCATTGGTAGAACCTTGCCCGGAAGATCTTTGTCGATTCTTAGAACAACCATATCCATCGGACCCATCATAGGAGAACTTATCATCATCCATTTTAGACTTTTTTTTCTCCCTAGATCTCTCATTTAGATTTTCCTCCTCAATTTGTTGAGCATGAGTCATAAGACGAGCAATATCCATATCATGAACAAGCATAGTCGTACGACATTCTTTCACCACTAGATCGGACACTCCCTATACAAACTTACTCATCTTAGTTCTACGATCCGCCACAATAGAAGGAGCATACTTAGATAGTTGGGTAAACCTCAAGGCGTATTCCTTAACACTCATACTACCTTGCCTAAGGTTAATGAACTCAAGAACCTTAGCCTCTCTCATCTCTAGAGGGAAGAACCTATCAAGAAAAGCATTTTTGAACCTCTCCCACTCTATGGGACCCATTTCCACCGATCTTGCTTCTTTCCATTGATTAAACCAAACTTGACCAACTCCCTTAAGTTGGTAGGCGGCCAATTCAGCCTTCTCTACCGGAGTAACTTCCATAATATCTAACACCTTATGGACCTCATCTATAAACTCTTGGGGATCTTCCTCCATCTTTGAACCATAGAACTCGGGAGGGTTCATCCTAGTAAAGTCCCTCACTCTTGAAACTACCGTACCCACATTAGGGTTCACGGGAGCTACCACCTCCCTATTGGCTTGGGCCTTCACAGCTTGAGCCAACACTTGAAAAGCTGATCTAAACTATGCATTAGTCACATTCTCTGCCATAGGGTCAACTGGAGCTTGTGGAGGAGCTTCTTGATCCACCATGTCTTCCTCATTCCTTCTAGCATTTGCCCTTGTAGTAGTCATACCATCGGGTAAGGATTAGGAGAAAGACCTTATAGAGTTAAACTATATGGCACGACTTAGAGAATTGAAGAAGTGAAGTTTCCTAATCATCTAATAGCTTCCCATTCATAAATGTGGCGCGCTTCACACTTATGAACAAGACTCTACTAGACGTGGTTTTGAGACATCCTAGAACCATTCTAAACATTATGCTCTGATTACCAAGTTTGTCACGACCCAGGGGTACACCTTAGACATAACAAGGCGTATAAGACCCCGAGAGGCCTCATACAGGCCACTTAGCATATCATAACATAAAGTAATAAAAAATGGTGCAGAAATTAAAATATTTTCCATACAATCAAAGTCCTTTATAAAATGAAGCGGAAGTCTTTAACACTTTGTCTCAAACCATCTAAAACATGAATAGTCTTTGGGACGCAGCCCACACAAAAGTTCTAACATAAAAATGAAAGACATAAAGGAAAGGTGATCAAATCCTCGATGCTATGAGGACTCACCAAGTCTTCACTCCTTGCTCTACTATGAACCTGGCCACGGGGAGGGAACTCAATATCGCTGGACCCTACATTTGATAAGAATGTAGGCAAGAGTATGTGTTAGTACAAAATGTAATAAATAAGATAGCTAACATAACATCATCAAAAGCATAACATAAACATTAGTCTACATAAGACAAAAGCCATAAGCATAAGAGATAACATCAAAGTCATAGGCATAATCAATGCATCTAGATTATCAAAATATATGAGGAGCACTTCACAAGTAACCCCAAGTTATACTTATCAAGGACTTGGGTCATCCACCTCTAGTCTTACATTTCAAGGAAGGTAACTCTAGCAACAATCCAAGCTAAGCATACATCATACAAGCAAATATCCTATTAAAACATACTTACGATACTTCTTTGAAATAACCTTGATTCATCATAATCATGCTACTTTGATTAGGGACTTGTCCCTCTTTAGCTCTTGATACTATTCATGGAAAAGTACTTCTTTACTAGTCCAACATAAACATTACTCATGAAGGGTTACGATTTGCCAATTCAAGACTATCAAGGAAAAGAAGCTCATCATGCCAAACCAAGCTATCATGGAAAGCACACTCTCATGCAAGTCCAAGCTACTCAAGGAAGGGTACTATTGCTCAATCCAAGCTACCAATGAAATGGTTTGGCCTTACCAAGTCATGCTATCAAGCAAGCATACTCTCAAGTTAGTTCAAGCTAACCTTAGGAAGGGTACGATTTATCAATCCAAGGCTATCCATGAGATCTTCTACTCAAGCTACCATGCATGGTCTTGTCTTACCAAGTCAATGTTATTCATGAAGGGATACCATATCACAACTTCAAGCTATCTTAACTAACATGCTTTGATTCATTTTAGGTGAGCAAGCCTTTCAACCTAGAATCATTCTATGGGAGAAAACCTTTCACATTCAAGCATTCATACATTCAAACATTCATAAGGTAGATTATGTGGGTAAAGTCCTTCCACAACAATTTTATCTAATAGTCTACCATTATCATATAAGCTTCACTCTCAAAGCCTTAACATTCATAATTCATCATATTAGCTTTACTCTCAAAGCCTTACCAATCAACATGCATAATTACAAGCCTTACTCTCAAAGCAATACTTCTCATAATCATCATATATGCCTAAATCTCAAGGCTTTCTAATCACATGCTTCATTCTTTAGCAATTTTAATCATATATCATCATATTGGCTTAATCTCAAGCATTACTAATCATGATTCAACATGTATACTTTAATCTAATCCAATTCATGTCTATATGTTTTACCCTCAAGGAACCTACTATACATATCATCAATCCTAGAAGATTATCTGTAAATCCTCAATTTCCCCTTCCAAGGCACAAAATCCACTTACTTCAATTTCATCTTTCTAGACATGGGTTAGGCATGCAAAACATGTAATTTCATCTTACAAACATGATTTACTACTAATTCAATCATAAACAATCATTATCCATTCAATTGGATCCACATTCATCATAACCCACAAAATTGGAAGGAACCCTAACTAGAATTGGGGATTTCATCTTCGCAATTGGGGAAAACTAGGGAACTTCATGGATGAAAGAAGTCCAAGGATGAAGAGCTATCATACCTTGATCTCAATGCCCTCAAAAGCTTGAAGATTGGAGGACTTGACCTAGCTTGAATCCTCTTCTTCTTCTTCTTCTTCTTCTTCTTCTTTCTAGAGAGAGAATATTTGGGAGAGAATTGGGTTTCTTTTGGGGTTTTTAAATAATGACTTAGAATGACTTAATTTAGGAGTCTAAAGTCTTTATATATGTGGTCTAGGCTAGGGTAATATGACACCACTTAATTCCAATTAAAACCGGAAAGTCCCATTATGCCCTTAAACTTAACCGCGCAACTGCCCAAAAAGTTCCAACCATGAAACCACGCTGACAGGCCATGGATGGACCCACGGTCCGTCCTGGTCAACCGTGGTTTGGGTTCTGGGGGTTGGCAAAAAGGGCTTGGATCCACGGACCCCTAACCACGAGGCGTGGACCCATCCACGGGGCGTGGGTCCTGGCCGTGGTCACTGCCTTAGGCAGATTCTCATGGTGTACACCCACGCTGCCCACCTACGGGGAATGGGTGGCCCTCGTGGGTGACACTTGGGAATTCCAGAAACATGTTAGGCTTCCCTCTCAAGGCTACGGGATGTTACAGTTTACCTGGACCATGGCGTTTCTGTTACAAAAACTTGATTGTTTGCCATTTATCTAATCTTTTGTGTTGTGTCACATCTTCTTGGGTTGGTACATGATTTTGATCGGGGATAAAGTTGTTGTTTGGGGTTTGTTTATGATACAAACACCCATTTTTTGTATGGCCAAATCGACCGCATTTTGTACATAAGAACCCTTCTCCTTCATAGACGATGGGCTGCTTATGAGTTCCAATATGTATACAGCTAATGACTGGTTCCTCTAATGGAATCTGGATGGAGAGTCTAGCATATCTGCCTCGTAGTGTTTAACTAGTACAAACATCAACTTTAAGTAATTTACCATTGGAATTTCCAATCCTTTTTAGCAGTGCCCCGTCATAGAATTTTTTAGGTAGGTGAGGAAGTCTTACCCATATAGCAAAGTACGTAAGAGTAGCTTTTCCAGGGACGAAGTTCGGTTCCCATCTTTGTGTCGAGAGAAAATGACCATTAATGAACCACGGACCATTTTGTAAAAGTTGATTCAGGTTTTCTTCTTTTGTAAACTTGACTATGTAATAATCAAGCCCCAAGTCTATGAGGGGGAACTGCTCCGACTAGGGGGCTGATTACTAATGCTTGGTATCACCGCTAGATACCCAACACCCCCGCCATTAGAGCTATCCTCCAAGGCCCTCTTAATTAAGGTGAAGATCAACATACCATTTCCTCACTATGGAACAACATCTCTTGGGACTGGTCTAAGATCTCCTTTGACATCCCTCCATATATCATTCAAAAAGCTTTTAAGATTCAGCTCAATAGGGACCTCGGGGAATGGGATATTCCTTACTACTTGTAATACTAATGGAATTTTTACAACCAAATCAGTATACAAAATCCTAAACACTAACCCAAACATTACTTGCCCTTTTGCGTGGATCTGGAAACTCCACACAATAGAAAAACACAAAGTCTTTCTTTGGTTATGTGCTCAGGGTCGCTTGCCTACCCGCGCTTATCTCCACCATATTGGTATTGATATCGACCCTTTGTGCCCAATTTTCTCTTTGACTCATGAAACCACTGAACATGTTTTCTTGGAATGCTACATTGCAAGAAATTTGGCTTGATTTGGGCATCAATATATCCCATTTACTTCATCAAAATGAAGCGGAGCACTGGCTACTGCTACTTTCATAGCTGGACTTCCCTGATCATGGTACCCTCTATAGTTGGATAGACCTCCTGCATTTTTCTCTTTGGCACATCTGGCATAATAGAAACCATAATGTCCATAATGGTAAGACTGACTTCCCTTCACCTACCTTAATACGGAACAGGGCCATAGTATACATCATCTACACCCATTCGTCTAGTAATCCTGATGCTACCACGTATATTACATCCAATGGTTTCCACCACCTCATGGGGTTTATAAATTGAACACAGATGGATCCTTCTCTAAGAACGAAGGTATAAGAGACATTGGGGGCATCATCCTTGGACTCTGTGGGGGTTGGATGGTCGGCTTCCACAAGCGAACTCACTGCCAAAGCAATACCATGACTGAAATTGAGGCTTTTCTTACTGGGATTTAGATGGCCTTCACTCATAACCTCCTACCTTTAGAAGTTGAGACAGACTCTCTTGAGATTCTGCAATTCTTAGAGGACACACCACCAACTTACTCTTCTATTATTATGTCTTGCAGGTTAATTTTGAAGAAGTTGGGGAATCCGGCGGTCCGCCATAACTTTCGCCAAGCAAACATGATAGCTGATGTTTTGTCTAAGATAGGTGCCAAGCTGACAATGACCAACCAACCACATATCTTACTATCTCCTCCGGAGGCTGTAAAGGATTACCTTAAAGTTGACCTTGGCGGAGTACTATCTAGCAAGCTAATATTATGGTCTACATGTAATAAGTTAGCCCGTTTTGTCAATCTTTATGTACTTAATAGTACTAGTCCTGATGTAATGGTGTACCTTTAACTATATATATATATATATAATATCCTTTTCTACAAAAAAAAAACAGATATACCACCCATGAACCCATACACTCTATCCCAAACCTTCCTTCCCCATTCCGCTGCAAACTCTACCATTAGGAGCCATTCCACTCATAAAGTTATATTAAATTTTAAAAATAAAAGTTAATTATCTAAAATTAAATCTATATTAGACACATAAGGGGCTTTATAAATTATATTCAATTAAATATTTAAGATATATATTGTCTTTTGAAAATATATTAATTAATAAAGGGATAAGGCACAAGTACCTCCCTAGACTATGACCGAAATTCCAGATACATACTTTAACTAAAATAAAGTCCTATTACCCCAAACCCATTTTTGTAATTTTATGCACCTTTTTGGCTTACGTGACATCCAAACATCTCCTAGCGCCTCAATTACGTGGAGTCACGGAGTGTGCCACGTAAGCAAAAATGTGTACAAAATTACAAAAAAAAACGAGTTTAGGGGGGGAGGGTGATAGGACCTTAGTTTAGTTAGGGTGTGTCTCTAAGATTTCGGTCATAGTCTAGGGGATACTTGTGCATTTTTCCATTAATAAATATATGTTCTTAATTAATATTATAAAAACTAATTCATTTATATTTTTCAAATTAATATATTTTAATTAAATTAATCATAAAAACTAAACTACAAGATTTCTATGAACATCATGATATGCATGTTTGACAAAAATGTTAATATTGTAAATATAATGTCATAAAATTACTAAACATTTGAAAAAAGATAATCTATCAAGTAAATACTACTTAGACAAATGAAACCAAAAATATAACATAAGTTCTAAAAATATTAGAATGACAATTTTTTTTAAAAAAACATAGAAATAACAAAATAAATTAAAACAAAAAATATAAATATAAATAAAAGGAAGAAATAAATTCTTAAAAGGTTCATGTAATTACATCATGCAATTACACTCAATTCCTAATCCTCCCTGGTGAATTGAGGAGTGTAATTACTCCCTTTCAATTACACTCAATTCCACTCTTGCCAAGTAATTACTTGGTTTTCAAATATGTCAAAAAGTGTAATTACATTCAATTACACCAAATGTAGGGATGACAATGGGGTGGTGTGGGGTCGTGGCGGGGCCGGTTGAGCTTAACCCCCAAAATTTTTAATCTGCCCCGCCCCACCCCGCATAACATTTCTTTTCATTTTCAACCCGCCCCGCATAGATATCACGACCCAAGGGTACACCCTAGACGTGACATGGCATACAAGACCCCGAAAGGCCCCATACAAGCCACTTAGTATACATAGTCAAGATAATAGAAATCAAGAGATTTAAAAGAGTATTGCAAACATAGATTTTTTTATAAAACGAAGCGGAAGTCTAACAATGTCTCAAGCCATCTAGTACAAAAGAGAACTCGGGACGTAACCCGTACATCAAGTTCAAAAACTAAAATGAAAAGATATAATGAAATAAAGGCTTGGTCCGCGAAATATGAGGCCTCACCAATCTTCAATCTTCAATCTTCAACTACTAAGAGATCCTAGCCACAGAGGTGTGAATCGGAATCATCGGATCCTACATTTTAGGATAAGAAATGTAGGCAAGAGTATGCGTTAGTACAAAAATGCACTAAGTATGATAGTCATGCATAAAAATATGAAATCATGCTAAAAAAAACATTTTCATGATATGCAAAGACCAAGTTAAAATATAAGATAAGAGGGTTAGAAAACATAATTGTAATCATTATCAATGCAAGTAAATTCATCTTTGAACACATGTGAGATACTTCTTGAAGTAACCTTAGTTCATTATTGTGGAAATTAGCCTTAACCGACATAAAGACCATGTGAGCTATAACATGATCTCCGGTATCTCCCACACCGAAAAGGGTTGTCCTACTTGCCAAGGTAGGATCATGGTTGAGCTAAAGTGGATCCACTAGCTAAAGTCTATCTAGACCATCATCCTATGGGGGCACATAGGTAAGGGATAAGGAGATTGCTACTAGAAACCCGACCTCAACACGAAAGAGCTTCCATCAAAATCCGTTATCCCTCGGTGGTTCTACGAATGGTGGAATTGTTTCGGAGGTAATCAAAAGGTTTTACCCAAAATCTTTTTAGATAAATTTGGCCAATTTCAAATTGACCAGGATATTTCTACTTTACCAGAACATATCCAGTTATGCAAGTTTTTAAGCTTTTTCAAACTTCGATCAGATTCCTCGGACGTGACTTGTATCAAGGTACTTACAAACCTATTTGCAGAGCCTTGTGGGTGGAAGTACCTTTCGGCGAGTGGGGCCCGATGCTTTTGCTGAATAATTCCACTTAGCTTTTGTGAGTGGAGTTACTGTCGGCTGCTGGGTCCATCAGATGTCTAATCAAGAGAAATTCCAACTCTTTGAGTTTCTTCTCTTTCTTCTTTTGATAATTCTGACTCTTTGAGTCTCTATCTAGAAGACTTAATAATTTCGAATTTTACTTCAGTAATATCTTTTCTGATCCATTAACAGAGTCGCAGATATTACTGAAGTAAAGTGCAAAAGATATAAGAGAATACTCACAAAGAGACTTGGTTTATTGATGCGAAAGCGAAAACATTGATTACAATCTTCAGAGAGAAAATAAAATTTTGCTTGTCTAAGATTTTTCCTGATGATTTACATACAAGATTACAAGTCTTATATAGACTGGAGAAAGATAATGGGAATCCTTGTGCTTGCTCTTGAGTGGCTTCTTTGGATTGCCTTATCTTATCTTTAATAAAGCTGTCGGCCAAATAGGTGGGTACACTTAGCTTTTGTGGGTGGAAGTACCTTTCGGCGAGTAGGGCCCGATGCTTTTGCTGAATAATTCCACTTAGCTTTTGTGAGTGGAGTTACTGTCGACTACTGGGTCCATCAGATGTCTAATCAAGAGAAATTCCAACTCTTTGAGTTTCTTCTCTTTCTTCTTTTGATAATTCTGACTCTTTGAGTCTCTATCTAGAAGACTTAATAATTCCGGGTTTTAATACCCTTTATTAAGGATTAATCATAAAATGGATTGGAATATGACTGTGCCAAAGCGCGTGGCTTCAACATATCGCCATTGTCATCACTCTGGGAGGAAGCTTCATCCAATAATTTCATTATTGCTGCTTCATCTGGTTCATCTTCTATTTCAGATAAGGCTTGTTGGAGCCTTTTCTTTAAATCACTCTTAGAAGGTGATTTCTTATTAGTAACCATCGGTGCCTTCGGTGAGGCATGCTGAGGCTCCTTTGGTGCTGGAGACCATCCTTTGATAAGGATTTCTTTTGACAGATATTTGACCCTGTCAAGTTCATGGATCACAAAAGTCCAGCTAATAATATATGATATTCTTTTTTGAATAAAAAACTTTCATAACTTGATATGTTCTGGTAAAGTAGAAATATCCTGGTCAATTTGAAATTGGCCAAATTTATCTAAAAAGATTTTGGGTAAAACCTTTTGATTACCTCCGAAGCAATTCCACCATTCGTAGAACCACCGAGGGATAACGGATTTTGCTAACTCAGGGGCGTATTTTACGAACCAGGTGTGAGTGGTGGGTCGTAAATACAAGAAGTAAAACCATGCGTTTTTATAATCATGCCAGTTGTAGGTTTGAGGCCTGAATTGTTTTGAAAAGTTAATTGGGGTGTGTAAATGGTCTACCTGCCATTCAAAAGGAGATAAGATTTTTTTTTATCGTAAATTTAGAGTATGCAATGCTGTCAGGGTCATCGTCAATACTCAGTTTATGTTCAATTTCTATAGAACCAGTGTCTACCAAGATGAATTCATAAAACCTCCTCATTTTGAGAGGGTCTTCTGTTTCAACATAGTTTCGATTGCAGTATAGAGGCCGCAATAGATGTTTTATCGCATATCTTTCATAATCCTTGTCTAGTGCAAGGATAGGGGTTATCTGTCGAGAAATGATTTTGAAATCTTCTCTCTCTTTTTGTGGCTTTTTGGTGGTTGGGGCCACTGCTTCCGCAAAACTCTCAGGAGTCTTCATGGTGTAACTGTCTACGGTTTGTATTGAGGAAAATCTGGGTTTTCCGGAGGGGGAATATGAACAAGGTTCTGATTCCTTAGCAAAAGGCTTTTTAAGGATCAAAAGGTTGGATATTGAAGAACCGGGAAATTCTGGGTAGGCATTGGAGCTTAAGGAAGGGTTTATAGGCGGAAATTGCGCCAAGGCTGAGTACCTGTTTGGATTAGTGAGTGAAGGTAGGGGTGGCCTGATTCCAAATGGTCTGGCCGAAGGGGTTTGTTTCACCACCTCCTTGTTTTTGGAGTTCGTGGCAAAAGGCCTTGCTCCTGCTGGACTCATGTTTTTCCCTGCAAAAATTCTCTTGTTAGAAAATCTGGGAGAGAATTATCTTCTCCCCTAATAAACTCAATTTGAAAATCAAAGCTGGATAATAAAGCTTGTCATCTTGCAAAAATTTGTTTAGAGACAAGATTTTTAACATCCTTTTGTAAGATGTCTTTAGCAGATTTACAATCTACTTTAAGCAGGAATTCTTTGTTAATTAAATCATCTTGAAATTTAGTAATGCAAAGAACGATAGCAAGAATTTATTTCTTAACAGTGCTATAATTCTTTTGAGCAGAGTTCCAGACTCCAGAAGTATAACGAACTAATTGCTCTGGCTTACCAGAGGATTATTTTTGTTTGAGAATACCTCCATAACCAATGTCAGATGCATCAGTCTCAACAATCATAAAATAATCAGGATTGGGTATTCCTAGGCAAGGAAGGTGTTTTACAACTTCTTTGATTTTGATAACTGCAGAGGTTTGATCACTTCCCCATGGCACTGGGGACTTCTTCAACCTATCGTAGAGAGGTTTACAAAGTTGCCTAACCTTAGGGATGAAGTCGGCCACATAATTGAGACTTCCTAAGAATCTCTGTAATTGGGATTTATCTAAGATGGTATTAGGGAATTTACTGGAGAACTCAAGGGCTCTGCAAATAGGTTTGTAAGTACCTTGATACAAGTCATGTCCGAGGAATCTGATCGAAGTTTGAAAAAGCTTAATCTTTTTAGCACTGACGACTAGGCCGTTATGCTTAACAATTTTGAAGAAGACATTTAAATGTTTAAAATGAGAATCTATATCTTCAGAAAAGATCAGAACATCATCAATATAAACAATTGAAATATTACTGATTGAATTAAAGATATTGTTCATTATGTTTTGAAATTTGGATGGGGCATTCTTAAGCCCGAAAGGCATAACATTCCATTTGTATTGTCCAAACGGGACATTGAAAGCTGTTTTATACTTATCCTTCTCGGAGATCTGAATTTGCCAGAAGCCTGATTTCATATCAAACTTACTATAAATATTGGCTTTATAAGTCCTTTTTGAAAGGTCTCTTTTATTAGGGATAGGATATCGAATCCATTTTAATGCAGTGTTCAGGGGTTTATAGTTAATAAATAACCTGGGAGATCCTCTTTCTTTCTCCGCTGCATTATTAACATAAAAGGCTGAACAGCTCCAAGGGGATTTAGACGGGCGGATAATTTTATTTGCTAAAATATTGGTGATTTCTTTTTTACAAATTTCCATTATCTCCTGATTCATCTGAATAGGCCTTGCCTTAGTAGAAATGGCCTTTTCATTGAATCCATCAATATATGGTAAATCCACAATATGTTTTTTACGCTCTTAAAAGGCGTTAGGGAAATCTGAACAAATTTCTTTTGTAAAAGTGGTTTGAAGCCTGGCAATCTTAGTTACCATCTCCGAGGTTTTTAAAATTTGTTCAATTTTTTTGATTTTAATATCATGTTGTAAAAATGAGATTTGTTGAGAAATCAAATTAATTTTGAAAGCAGTTTTGCTTTGTAAGTGAAACCTTTCCTCAGGGGAGATAACTTTGATAAAGGGGAAGGAAATGTCTTTTCCTAAAATGGTGGTGCGAATAGCATCCAAATCTGAAAAATAAGGTTTTATCTGAGTGATAAAAGGAATTCCTAGAATAATTTCTTCGTTAATATCTTTTGTAATAACAAAGTCATTAACAAGACAAATACCATTATTGCAGATATGAGCTTTAGGTAGCTTGAAATCTATATGAATTATTTCACCTGTAGCTCCAAATAATTTGGTTGTACCTTTCTGTAGGTACTTAGTCGGGACAAGACCTTCCACGATACAATTTCTATCTGCACCACTGTCTAATAAAGCAATTTTGTTAAGAACAAGATCATTATTAATGACCAATTTGATGAGAATATGAGAACTCTGAGGTTTTACCTTGGATAGAATTCCAATACCTGCATCCTTTTCTTTTTGGTAAGGATCATCTTCATCTCCGTCAGTATCATCTTGAGACTCATACTGATTTGGAAGATTATCTTTTTCAGAAGTTCCTTCTTCGGGAATAGAGGTTCTTTTAAGAACTTGTTCTGTTAAGGCTTCTATTTCAATTTTGTGAAGCCTGGATTTGACATCTCTAATTTTGTTCTTTAGCTGATTAACTTCAGCTCTAAGATCGTTAATAGAGGGTTCTTCCTTTTTGTCAAATCTTTGCATGATTTGCTTTATGCTGAATGGGACAATTTTTGACTTGTCAGATTTTTGATGAGATACAAGTTTCTGTAGCTCAAGGAGATATTTTCTTTTTGCCCCTTCATCTTGAATGTGATCAATGGTGGCAAATAAGGTTTCTGCCGATTCATTTGAGAGGACACTGACAGTTTTACTGCCACAATAACAAAATGCTCCATTGCAATTACAATCAGGAGTTTGATCTTCTGACTCTGACTCCTGGGCGACATTAATGAATTCTTCGTCGCTCTCTTCTTCTGAAGTAGATTCTTCTTCTTCAGATTCTTCTTCTTCAATGATGGAGAAGAGCTTTGATTTGGTCTCTTCATCAATATTAAGAAGATTGATTCTTTTCTTCTTTTTCTTATTTCTTGGGCATTGGTTTGCCTTGTGGCCCTTTTTGCCACATGTCCAGCATTCATCCGTAGGAGTATCTTTGGAAGGTTTCTTGAACCTTCTCTTTGTTCTTTTATTCTTGGATTCATAGCGGGATTTGGATCCCTTCTTCTTCTTATAGCTAGATTTCTTTTCTAGCTTTGTCCTTTGGGATGAAGGAGGAGAGATCTTCGGGAAACCAAAGTCTTGACAAAAACTTCCTAACTCTGTGGTTGAAAGTTTATTTTCTTTCTTAAGTTGTTCCTTTAGCTTAAGGTCGGTGCATAATTCCATTGCAACCACATTGATGATGCTAACTATATCACCATAAGTAAAATGATTATAAGGAATTTTCCCTTCACATCTATCTCTAATTTTGGTCCTGACTTTCTCTCCGAATAACGGGGGAAGTCCGCTTATGAATCTTTCTTTCCAGAATTCATTGTTACAGTCTTCACGTATCATAACCTTTGCTATGAATACGTCTTTATACCATTTGAAATCCGTCAGTTTTTTACAATGTAGATTGTTGAGGATTTCTAAGCTCCTATCTTGGAACAACTTTGGTTCACCAATAAAATGCTTGGCGATACTATAAAGGAGAGTGGCGGTTGCATCTTCTATTACCTCTTGAGTAGTGACTTGATTTTGTCCTTCGGTCTTTACGACTGATTGGGTGATTACTGCATCGTGGATGCTAAGCTTATTTTCTTCGGTGAGATAATTATCCCACCAATGCTTAATCATACCAGTAAATCCTGCAATGATCATACTGGCGGCTTGTTTATCTGAGCTCCCTTTAAGTTTATAAGCAGTAATGGCTATTCCCATTTCATGCAACTTATTATAAATTTGATGTTCTGCGAGACCATCAATATTCCATTCAGTAATATCAGTTCCTGCATGGGAAGAGGTGGTTAAGAAAGCATTTTCTTCGAACTGCGTATCCGGGAAAGAAGGACGGCTGTAGTAGTTCTTCTTGTTATGATATCGGTCTTTGCCGACATATTGAATCTATTCCTTAGATTCGTTAATAACACCAATCTTGTTTCTTGGCGGGGGGTCAGTGAGGTTCAGCTTTGCAAGTTGATCATTAATTTTTTCCAAAAGATATTTGGATGTACTGAATTTATCAGAGAGAATTGGGTAATTTTCTTTGGAAAACTCAGGAAGTTTGAAGATTGGATTGGCTTCAATACTTGGATTAACTTTGGAAGAGCTAGGTATGGTACCAAGTGAGAGAGTTCCATTTTGTTTAGAACTTTGGATCTGGTTAGCTACCACATGAAGAAGTTGGTTGGTGTAGTTGTTCTGCTCGAAAATCTTGTTAACTTCTGCACAACTGGCTATAGCAGATTCTTTTTCAATTCTCCTTTTGAAAGGGGAGGCAGGAATTATTTCTTTCCTGTACGGGATACTTATTCCCTCTAAAGGAGGAATGGTAGATTCTACTACCTGATTCTGCGTGTACCATTTGTTGATAAGGACATTTAAGGATTCTCTTTGGTTATCCATTTGTCCTGAGTATTCAAACCATTTAAAGAACTCGATTTCGGTTCTAAATCTTTCCATATCTTTGAACCATTTGTCTCTGAAATTAATTCTTTGATCCAGAGAAAAGGTGGCTTTGTACCAATCTACTCTTTTCTGGTTTTCAGGTAGTTTCCACAAACGTTTAATCTCTATTGTGCTACCTTATACGTGTCACCAGAGACTAGAACTCCAATAGAGTCTCTTCTTTTATGAGATTCTGGTCTCATTTCGCTGTGAGTAGGGCTACTACGACTGGTAGTGCGAACAGGTTCATAATAGACCTTAGGAATAGTTTCGAAAAAGTCTATTCCACGAAGCTTTCCAGAATTAATGGGAGAATCGGGTTTACTTTCTACTTCTACTTCCTCCGAGGGTTGAGAAGAAGAAGGTCTGGAAAAGGACATTCTTGGGCCAGAAAATGAGGTTGATCTGAGGAATTTTAGATTAATAGATCCATCCGGGATCTGAGAATTTAATAGGGTGAACAGACTGAGGAACAGTGATAGACTCAAAATTCCATTCGTCGGAAGTGAGAATTTCATCCCAGTTAAGGAGTCTAGGGACAAAGGTAGTGCTGTGCTCAGGATTGGATTCCATGAGCATGGTTACCCCTTTTACACTAGTGGAGATAGCTTTAGGAGCTAGGGTAGTTTTCATGAGTTTGTAATAAACTCTATAGATTACCACAATTTCTCTGGTGTCTGTCTTACTGTTCATGTTTTTGGTCTTGACATTTAACGTCAAGGTATCCATAACATTGGGATCAGTAATGTCAATAGAGAAGTTGGGATAACAATTAAAGTATACCGGGCCATTGACGAGGTTACTTTGAAGTACTCCTAACAGAGAGTCATCGAAATTAAGGAGTCTATCATCTCTAAGAAGCAGACAAATAGGAATATTCAAACCTTTACGGAAAAGAGGTTTTACAGCAATTTGAATAAGTCCAATATGCAGAAATTTAAAATCCTTTTTATATCTATTAATATCCTGAGAAACAAGTAATTTAAGCGTCTCGAGAGAATTATTAATAGCTATAGTAGACTCACAAGTCTTGATATTGAAATTTCTAATCATGCTGAAATTGCCTAGTTGATAAATTTTTTCAAAATGTTCTTTTGGAATAGTCCAATTTCGTAAATCATTTTCTACCTTAGAGATAACATGGGTAGATAAGTTAGTACTATTGATAACATGCTGGTGTTTGTCCATTATAGAATAATATTGTCTTGAATTCAGAATGAATATGGTATTATGCCAATCGTAAATAGTTAATCTAGATTAACGACCCCTATTATAAATAGTTATCTAAATCTCTGAGGTAATTAC
>JAJONR010002829.1:0-62564 GCA_029582245.1 Solanum etuberosum
ATTTCATCCCACCTGATTGGCCTTCTGGTGGTAACCTTTGATCTTGAGAAATTGGTCTCAATCACAATAGTCTGATCAGATGTATCATATAATCTACACCTTGGATTCATCGTTTTCATAATAATAATAATAATAATAATAATAATAATAATAATAATAATAATAATAATAATAATAATAATAATAATTATTATTATTATTATTATTATATGTGAGGTGAATTATGAATTTTCTAGATAATAATAATAATAATAATAATAATAATAATAATAATAATAATAATAATAATAATTATATGTGAGGTGAATTATGAATTTTCTAGATAATAATAATAATAATAATAATAATAATAATAATAATAATAATAATAATGTGAACTTGAAGTTCAAGGGATAATTCTTTTGCATAATGTTGCAAATCTATTGCCAGATGAATCTACAGACCCTATTATAATTCAGCTGCAAATGCTCCAATAAGAAGTCCTAAAGGACAGAGTCTATGATAGACCTGAAGCGTAATAGATTAATCGATTCCAAATAGAAAATACCTTGAAGAAGGAGAGGAGCAAATGATCAATATGGTCATGATAATAAGGAAAATGCTTTAAAAGAACACCACGACATAACACTTCATAAAACCTTGGAAAAGGTTCAGGTACTTGAAAAATGATGAAAAATGATGAAAAATAAAGAGATCTCGATAAGTTATGTCATATTGGAATCGATATCAAATAACCATCGACGGTATTTTTAATATGAAGTAGCGTTCAATGATATAAATTATGACGAGGATTTTGAATTCAAATTTTTCATATAGTGTGGACAGATAAATGATGGGCCAAGTAAAATGCATTATTCAAGTATATTTTGTTTGACTTAGAAAAGTGATGTTTTGGATTGATAGTCCATAAATAAAGGTATAATGTCAGTGCGATACAAATAAATTATTATATGATTGTATAACCCTAAGATATCAAGTACGACTTGTGCCTTTGGGCATAAAGGTTTGTCGCAAAAATTTTGACATTATTGGAGACGTTTTCTTCTATGGTGGATTCAATGAGATTTGTTTTGATCTGGCAATATATCAAAACTTGAATGCATATAATGAATAATTATCATGTCTAGCTAGACAATATTGAAGGTTATATGAAAATCCTTGAAGCAATCAAGGTGTCTGAAACATATAAAAGTTTAAAAGAAATTTTTTCAATAAAGCTTCAAGAATCCTTATATGGATTGAAATAATCAAGAAAGAAAAGGTACAAAAATGACCTTAATTGTCCTTGCATTTTTATGAAAAGGTCAGGATCTGAATTTGTTATAATAGTTGTGTATGTTGATGACTTGAGCATTATTAGCACTCTTAAAGAGCTTTCAAAAGCTGTTGAGTGTTTGAGAAGGAAATCTAAAATGAAATGATCCTGAAAAGACAAAATTTGTCTTGACCTAAAGATTGAGAATTTGATAAATGAAATATTTGTCCATCAATCAACATACACAGAAATGTGTTGATGCGATTTTATATTGATAAATCATATTCATTGAGTATCCCAATGATTATTAGATCTCTTGACATAAATAAGGATTCATTTCGATCTCAAGAAAAGGATGAAGAACTTCTTAGTGATGAAACTCCATATGTCAGTCAATTGGAGGCACTAATGAACCTTGCTATATATGATTAAATATTTTGCAGCGAGTTTATTGACAAGATTTTGCTCCTCCCCAATGAGAAGACGTTGAAATGACATCAAAGACATTTATTTGAAGTATTCTACAAGATAATCAACTGCAAATGAAAGTTTCTACAAGATGATTGTTGCTATGAACAACTTCAATAAGAAATTTACTTGCAACAACGAAGTCACGAATAGAGTGATTTTCAAGTGTCACGATCCAGGGGTACCCCCTAGATGTAACATGGCGTATAGAACCCCGAAGTACTCCATACGAGCCACTTAGTTCTCATAACATAAAAATTAGAACAATAAGAGTAAAAGAGTAGTCCAAGTCCAAAACATTTTATAAAAGAATAGCGGAAGTCTAAACACTTTGTCTCATCATACACATCTAATACAATAGAATTAAATTGGGCCTAGCCCATACATCATGTCCAAAAGATAAATACATTAAAGAAGTTGAAAACAATAAAACTCCTTCCTCGAAGCATGAGGACTCACCAAAGCTCAGGAAATCACGAACTCAACTACTAGCCACGAGACTCGGAAACCTGTCCGTCGGACCCTATATTTGGGAAAAATGTAGGCAAGAGTATGCGTTAGTACAAAATAATGTACCAAGTATGATAGCCATGCATAAAATATTTAAAACATGCTAAAAGGGACATTTCATTTAATGACATGCAATTGACCAAGCTAAACATGATAATAAAGAGTTATAAAATATAAGTCATAAAAATCATAGTCAATGCAAGTTAACTTCATCTTTAAAACCTTTGAACTCGTGTGAGATACTTCTTGAAGCAACTACATTATTACTTGTGGGGAATTGGCGTTAACCGACATAGAGACCATGTGAGCTATAATATGATCCCTCCGGTGTCTCCCACATCAAAAAAGGTTGTTCTACTGGCCGAAGGTAGAACCTCAAACTTCTAGCTAAAGTGGATCCACTAGATAATCAACCTATGGGGAAACATAGTTATGGGATAAGGAGATTGCTACTAGAAACCTGACCTCTACTACGGGAGTGATTCCATCTCATGAGATTGCTTTGGAAACTCGGCCTCTACTACGGGAGAGCCTCCATCTCACTATCAATATCCATTCGGTGCTAAGCATAAATTTCCACGGAATAGTCATTTCTTACTTGACTTCATTACTCATGAAAAGGTGCCCTTGGACAACCAATCCAAGCTAGTTCATTAGGATAGCTCTTACTCTTGATTCGTTTAGGTGAGAAAACCTTTCAACCTAAGAATCCTTTCTATGTGAGAAAACCTTTCATATCATGCTAGTCACGTGTTTATGAGAATGTCCTTTTAACAACACAACAACAACATCTTCATTGGTGCATTACTCTCAACGCATCCTTAAAATATTTGCATAGATATCATAAACAATACATAAGTCCATAATTTACCTCTTGAGGTCAGAACCCACTTTAAATCATAAACTCTTTAGAAAATATGGGTTAGATATGGATTTCATTATAAATACATGTAAAGCTTGCAATACATACCTAATTTCATAAAACACTTGCTTTATACTCAAAATCCCTCATCATATGATTCAAAACTTGAAAACATAGGGGATAACATGGATTCATGGGTAAATCATCATAAAATTATCATATTTCATCAATTCATGCATAATTGATCATAATTCAATCATTTAAATCAATAATGAAAGGAACCCATGCTAATTGAAGAAAATCCTAACTCAATTGGGGATTTCTACCATTTGAAATAGAGGAATTTGGGAACTCCATGGATGAAAACTATCATACCTTAAACCCAAAAGCTAGCCTTCAATTGAGGAATTGAACCCTTGACTTGAAACCCTTGGATGAATCTTTTTCTTCTTCAAGTTTTCTAGAGAGAGAATTATTTGAGAGTTCTTCGTTTGTGAATTCGGAAGAATCAAGTGAATGGATTAATTTGGGGGTTGAAAAAGCTAATATAGGGGTCTTAGTGAAGGGTAAAATGACGTAGTATAGGAACTAATTAATTAGGAAAAGACCCAACTGTCCCTAAAAATAACTTCCACCTGTGACCCACGATACCACCACCGATAAACCATGGACTGACCTACGGTCCGTCCTGCACACTCGTGGTTGGTGGTCAGAGACCATGATCTTGGGGCTTCAAACCACGAACCCGGACAACGGACCGTGGTCTGACCTACGGTCCATAAGTCTGGCCGTGGTGCTTGGCCATCAGACTACTTGCTAGGCAGCCCACCACGGACCACACCTACGGTCTGTGGTCCCTTCCACGGGCCGTGGGTGGCCGGCGTGGGTTGCATCTGCAACTTTTGGAAATCTAATTCTCTTCCCTTTTTTGGATACGAGGTATCACAATATCTCCCCCTTGGGACCATTCGTCCTTGAATGAGATTCAAACTGATTCTAAAAATCTTAGGAGAGGAACTAACAACCCAACCTAACAATGCAATGCATATAACAAAGGATGAACTCTCAACTCTAAGCTAAGATGTTCTCGAAACATTACAAGAGGGGTGAAACTAACTCTAACATCCTATCATGCATGCAATGCACATATACAAGTGATATATCGTGAGTTTACGGTATTTTTGATACGTTTCACTTAGAGTTTGTGTGTGTCTTGGGCTATTTTATTGTTAGAAATAATGGTTTTATGTAATTCTTGCAGGAAATAAGTTCGGATGTGGTTGATGGAGATAAGAGCTAAAAATTACAGAAGTGGCAAGTGACAGAGCCAACCACGGATCGTAGGTCCAGTGACGGGCCGTAGGTGCTGAAGCATAGATGAAGGTTCAAGGAAGTCTGACCAAGTGTGGAACCATGAAAGCATCGACATACCGTAGGTTAACCCACAGACCGTCCTTCACATCCGTCGTTAGTGATCAGAGAGTTGAAGTTCCACTACTTGAACCACGGAGGCAAGTGACGGACCATAGTCCAGTCCACTGACCGTAGGTACAAGCGTCATCTGAAGGCCAACAAATATTGCCCAAGTGTTGATCCACTTAGGGTGACCAAGAACTGTACGTTGACCCACGGTCCGTAGGTCGTGTCGTCGACAGAAACCGCGTCTGAGCAGTTATTTCCTTATTTTGTCTCCTAGTTGGTTTAGGATTTGTTTTCTATAAATATGTGTTGTAATTTCTATTTTTGGGGGTTAGAAAATATTGTATACTTTTAGTTTTTGGTCTTTTGGAATTATTTTGCAAACACTTAGCAATTTAATTTCCGGAAGTTGGTTTATACAATTTTACATTGAATTTCAATTCAACATTTCAGGTTTCATCTATTCTAACTGTAAGTTCTTGAATTCCTTTAACCTAATTATGAATTGTGAATTCTCAAGCATGAGTAGCTAAATCCACAACTAGGGTTATGGGAACCATGAGCAATTAACAAAGTATGAATAATAATTAAGTAATTCTTGAATTGTGTTTATGCATGTATTGTTAATCCTTTCGATTAGAAGTCTTTTTAATGGTTAAAAACGTTAAAACTCGCCTTGTTCTTACTTGCCTTACCAAGGGGGTAACGAATGAGAAAAGGATAAAACAACAGAGATTTAGTTAAGGATTTGCTGCTATCTAATAGTCTGATATCAATTGAAGTGAGGGTGAAAACTAAACTAAATTGATACGATGACTAATCTGGGGTAAAGGTAAGGGTTAGTAAAGCACACACCCATAAACTTACCAAGTTGCGAGTGAAAGTTCCTATTTGGATTACCAATCACTTAGGGATACATAACTTACCAACCTTGCATGACAACCACTAGGATATGATTACTATTATTAGGATTACTGCGTTAAGAGCTTGTGGGGAACACATATACCTTAGTTTCCATCTTATACTGATAACCTAAATTGTGAATCTTGCTTACTTGTTACTTATTCATTCAAATCAACAATTTATGACTTCTTTACAACATCCCCCTGTTTACTTTTCTCGGAAATAGTTTGACTAAATGGAGATAATTGTGAGTGAGTTTAAGTCTGAATCATATTCCTCGTGGGATCGATCCCAACCTACAAGTTGGGTTCTTTATTTGACAACAACCGCTTATACTTTTTAGAGAGGTGTAATTTGAGCGTATCAAATTTTGGTGCCGCTGCCGGGGAATACTACTTTTAGATTAACTAACTACATTGTTGAACTTTAGTCAAGTATTTCCTGATTTTACGTTTTGTTTTGTTTTTGTTTTCTACAGGTTTCTACTCTAGTATATGCCAAGTACACAAAGTCGAGGCGAACCCTTGACCCCCCTACGATCCTGAAATGAGAAGAACTCTGAGGAAAATGAATAATCAAGGGGTACACAACAATCCAATTGGAGATGGTCTAGGAGATGTAGTTGAATTAAAGCCTCCGAGGGTTGTTGATGTGCCCGCTCAGGTTCATGGTGGTAATATAATCAGAAATGCAGAAAGAGTTCAGGATCAACCAACACCGAGGTTTCGTGATCACTACATGGTTTACTATGATGCGGTTGGATCGGATTGGCCTATTGTTCTCCCTCCTCTACCTCTGGGACATACATTTGTGGTGACCTATACAGATGCTTACGGAAAGAGGGTTGTTTGATGGGTTGGCTTCGGAAGACCCGTACGCCCACATGGCTAAATTGTCAAGTGTCTGTAAGAGTTGTATAGGACGACCGGAGTTGGATATGGATGTTATAGGTTTGAGAGTATTCCCATTGTTAGTGACCAGTGACGCTGCTGTGTGGTTTTCTGAGCTGTCGTATAATTCGATCTATACATGGGACAAATTGTATAAGGTGTTCGTAACAAGATATTTTTCAGTGTCCAAGAAGTTAAATCACAAGGATAAACTGAATAATTTTACGGCACTACCTAGAGAGTCCATAAGCAGTTCATGGGATAGGTTCACTGGGTTCATGAGGAGTGTTCCGAATCACCGCATAGATGATGAGTCACTGAAGGAGTACTTCTATAGAGGACAGGATGAAAACGGTCGGGCTGTGTTAGATACTAATTCTGGAGGATCATATTGTGAGTGTACTTTCGAGGAGATCGCTGAAAAACTTGAGAGGATTTCCCAAAACAATAAAGCATGGAGCACTAGAAATGTAAATACTGGTAGGAGCACGTTTGCGGTCCAAACTGCACCAAATCAAGCTAATCATGACATTTGTGAAGAGATGACTCAAATGAGGCCAGAACTGGGCTTGGAATTGAAGCATGTAAGTGGAAATGTAGAAAATGCGAATGTGGTAAATTATCTTAGTAGAACTCCACCACCGCCAGTTGAGGAATGTTACTATAAGAAGGATGTGAATTTGGTGACTGATCAGACAGGGGGTTTCCAAACCAACGACCAAGGTTCCAATTCGGATAATTGGTGCCAAGGTCAAGGAAACTAAGGTCAAAACTATGGAAACTACAACCGTGAGGGTAACTATGTACGGGATCGGAACTACAATCGTGATAACAATTACAACGGGAACAATTATTGTAACAGGAATGATAAGGTTGGACCCTATGTTCCTCTTGGTAATAGAGAGGCTGGTAATAGTATGTCACACATTGAGGATATGATGCAAAAGATGATGAAGAGGTTTGATGCAACTGATGAGAATGTGAAAGAGATGCGAAATGACTTGTCTGGAATCGGTCAAAAAGTTGATGCCCATGCAGTGTCAATCAAGCAACTTGAGCAGCAGTTTAGTCAGTTGTCCACCATTGTGAACCCACGTCAGCCTGGCATACTTCCTAGAAACACCATCTAGAATCCAAAAAATGATGGGCATTGTATGGCAGTCACTACTCCCGGCGGAAAGCAGACCATTGACCCCCCCATGCCGTTTGAGGTAGAAAAAGTGATATAAAAGGATGAGGATGAGATTGAGGTTACTGAAGATCCAAAAATTGACACAGAGAAGGAAGCAGAGGTGACCCAAAAAGTTGTTCCCATGCCTAGACCTCCACCTCCACTCCCACAGAGATTGGTGAAAATGACCGAAGAGGGCAAATACCGCAGGTTCATATCTATGTTGAAGCAACTGTCTGTAAATGTCCTATTGATATAATATTTGGAGCAAATGTCTAGGTATGCTAAATTCATGAAAGACTTGGTGACCAAAAAGAGGGCTGACAGTTTTGAGAATGATGAGAGGCTACAACATTGTAGTGTTATTGCTACTAGGTCACTTGTGCAAAAGAAAGAGGATCCTAGAGCTTTCACTATTCCATGTACCATTAGGATTCTACACTTTGCGAAAGCTTTGTGTGATTTGGGGGCCAACATTAATTTGATGCCATTGTCCATTTATAAGAAGTTGGGTTTACGAGCTCCAAAGCCTACTACGATGCTCTTACTTATGGCCGATAGAACTGTGAAGAGGCCCATTGGAGTGCTCCAAGATGTCCTTGTGAAAGTAGAGTCATTCATCTTTTCGGTGGACTTTGTGATACTTGATTGTGAGGTTGATTTTGAGGTTACCATCATCTTAGGGAGACCATTTCTTGCTACTGGGCGTGCCTTGGTCGACATGGAAAGAGGGCAGATGAAGTTCTGATTGAACAATGAGGAGGTAACTTTTGACATCTATAGGTCTATGAAGCATGAAAGTGATCTTAAATCAGTATCCGTGGTAAATCACATTGAGGGGAAAAGCTCTGAGGTATCCATCGAGGAAAGGTTAGGTGTTGATGCACTAGCAGCGGTGATGATGAATTTTGATAGTGATGGTATTGATGAGTATGATGAACTAGTTGCCACACTTGATAGGTTCGATTTCCGTTCCAAACCAAAAAGATTGGAGTTAGATATGAAGAATCGAGACTCCCCACCTGCAAAACCGTCTATAGATGAGCCTCCAAAACTGGAACTCAAGGCTCTACCATCCCACTTGGGGTATGTATTCTAAGGGAAAGATAACACTTTACCAGTAATCATTGCAGCTAATTTGAGTGAAGAGCAAATAGAGGCCTTGGTATCTGTATTGAAGAGGTTTAAGAGGGCTATAGGATGGACTATTGTGGATATTATTGGGATTCCACTGGGCATTTGTTCTCATTAAATCCAACTCATGCTAGACAGTAAGCCAAGTATTGAGCATCAAAGGAGACTGAATCCCCCTATCCAGGAGGTTGTGAAAAAGGAAATCATAATGTGGCTGGACGCTGGAGTTATATATATCATATTGTTGATAGTAGTTGGGTCTTCCCAGTACAGTGTGTGCCAAAAAAGGAAGGAATCATTGTGGTTCCCAATCCTAAAAATGAGCTTGTTCCAATGAGGCTGGTGACTGGTTGGAGAGTGTGCATGGACTACCACAAGTTAAATGCATGGAATGATAAAGACCATTTCCCAATGTCGTTCATGGATCAGATGCTAGATAGTCTCGCTGGTAAGGGCTGGTACTATTTTCTAGATGGGTATTCGGGCTACAATCAAAGCTTCATAGCTCCGGAAGACTAAGAGAAGACCACCTTCACTTGCCCTTATGGGACTTTCGCTTTCAAAAGGATGCCATTTGGGTTATGTAATGCTCCAGCAACTTTACAGTGTTGTATGATGTCGATATTTTTAGATATGGTGGAGGACATGATTGAGGCATTTATCGATGATTTCTCTGTGGTAGGTGACTCGTTTGATGGTTGTTTGATGCATCTAGTTGAGGTACTAAAACGATGTGAAGAGTGCAATCTTGTGCTCAATTGGGAAAAGTGCCACTTCATGGTAAAAAAGGGTATAGTTCTGGGTCATCGGATTTCGCAGAAAGGTATTGAGGTTGATAGACCCAAATTTGAGGTAATTGAAAAGCTTCCACCACCCATCTCTGTCAAAGGTGTTATGAGTTTTCTTGGGCATGCAAGTTTCAATCGGAGGTTCATAAAAGATTTCTCGAAAGTTACACACTTATTGTGCAAACTACTCGAAAAGGAATGTAAGTTTGATTTTGATGATGCTTGTCTGAGAGCATTTGGAGAGTTGAAAGACAAGTTAACTTCTGCACCTCTCATTGTTTCACCGTATTAGGGGCAACAATTTGAAGTGATGTGTGATGCAAGCGGGGTGGCGCTTCGGGTAGTGTTAGGACAGAGGTGAGAGAAGATTCTTCATCCGATTTACTATTCCATCAAAGCCCTGAATGTGGCTCAAAAGAACTATAATGTGATTGAACGGAACTCCTAGCTGTGGTTTTCGCATTCGAGAAATTTAGGTCCTACTTGCTTGGTACTCAGGTCATAGTGCATACTGATCATTCTGCATTGAGGTATCTGATGGATAAAAAGGATGCAAAACCAAGGTTGATTAGATGAGTGCTTTTGTTGCAAGAGTTTGATTTTGAGGTAAAGGATAAAAAGGGAACAAAAATTCAGGTTGATGATCATTTGTCTAGATTAGAGGAGGATGCTATGGTCAAGTTTGAGGATGGAGTTGAGATTAATGATGTGTTCCCTGATGAACAAGTATTGGCTGCTTCTTAGGATCTTATCCCTTGGTTCGTAGATTTTTCTAACTACTTGGCAAGTGATTTGGTTCCGTCGGATTTATCATTCCACCATAGAAAAAAATTCATATCTGATGTGAAGAAATTCTTTTGGGATGAGCCTTACTTGTATCGTGTTTGTGCTGATGAGATTATTCGTCGCTGTGTGCCCGAGGTTGAGATAATTAGTATACTAGAGGCGTGTCATTCATCACCTGTTGGTGGGCACCATAGTGGTATCCGAACTGCCCATAAAATTTTGCAGTGTGGGTATTACTGGCCTACCATCCACCAAGATGCTCATGATTTCGCCAAGTCTTCTGATCGTTGCCAACGTGAAGGAGGAATTTCGAAAAGGCAAGAACTACCCATGAACCCAATATTAGTGATTGAGCTTTTTGATGTTTGGGGTCTTGATTTCATGGGTCCTTTTGTGAGTTCGAATGGGATGAAGTATATTCTTGTTCCGGTTGACTATGTATCGAAATGGGTGGAGGTAGTTGCACTTTCAAACAATGAGGGAAATAGTGTCACCGCATTCCTGAAAAAGAATATCTTCTCGAGATTTGGTACACCAAGGGCAATCATAAGCGATTGAGGTTCTCACTTTTGTAATAAATTATTCAAGGCGTTGCTTGACAAGTATGGTGTTCGCCACAGCGTAGCAACCCCGTATTATCCGCAGTCAAGTGGGCAAGTTGAAGTGTCGAATCGCGAGATAAAGCAAATTCTTGCAAAGACCGTAAATGCCAACAAAACTGACTGGTCGAGAAGGCTTGATGATGCTCTATGGGCTTATCGCACTGCATTCAAAACTCCCATAGGTATGTCCCCCTACCAACTTGTATATGAGAAATCTTGCCATTTTCCTGTAGAGCTAGAGCATAAACCAATGTGGGCGCTAAAGAAGTTAAATTTGGATTGGGGTGCCGCATCGAGTCAAAGACTGAATGACATGAATGAGCTTGATGAGTTTCACCTTAAAGCATATGAAAGTTCAGCCTTGTATTAAGAAAAGATAAAGAAGTACCATGATCAAAAGACTGAAAAGCGTGAATTTGTTGCTGGTGATTTGGTGCTCTTATTTAACTCAAGGTTGTGCTTGTTCCCTGGCAAGCCCAAGTCCAAGTGGACTAGGCCATTCAGAGTAACTCAAGTATTTCCACATGGAGCGGTTGAGCTCGAGAACAAGGAAGGAACGAGGTTCAAGGTGAACGGACAGAAGATAAAAATCTACTTAGGGAAATCTGAGAGTATAAATGAAGTGATAGAGGCTTGGTATCTTGATGAAGTCTGAGTAATTAAGGTGTCTGCGTTGTGCCACGACGTTAAATCAAGAACTGCTTGGGAGGCAACCCAAGATGTACAATCTAGCCAACTATAGGAGTTTCTTTTCGATATAGGAGTTTTTCTTAAAATTTTAGTTTTTTTTAGATAGGTGTTTATTAATTTTTATGTTTAGTGTTGGCTAGATATAGATAGAATAGAGTATGTGTCTAAAAAGTATCCAGAAAATGTAAAAAGGAAGTCTTAATGTTTGCTACGTGTGCAGGGGCGAAAAGAAAAATCTGCAGAAAATGAGTTGATGCAGTGGTCTACGGATCCCATCGACGGTCCGTCGGTTAATCCACGAACCGTGGATGGCATCCGTAGATCCCAGGTATGTCTCTAAATTTTTCTAAGTGTTGGAGTGACCTACAGAACCCATCGACGGACCGTAGGTCGACCCATGGACCGTCGACGGGGTCTCATGGGTCCAAGTTAGGGTTTCTTATGACCCGACTTGGACCCCTAATTAAATATAACCCTTCATTTTAAATTTATTTCCCACTTCCCTTTTTACCCCCAACTGTTACAAACCGCTTCATCAACCCAAAATAACCCACTAAACATCCAAATCAATGCCATAAAATCCTACCATTCCATTTTTAATCACCCCCACTACCATTTCTCCCATTTTCTTCTCCCAAATCCTCCATTTTTCTCAAATCGTCCATTTCCCCTAATTTTTCTTCCATTTCCATCAAGCATCCACGGTCCAGGTTCGGTGTCAAGGTTGTAAGTGTTCAAAGTAGAAACCGTTGTCTTACGCACTCACCGACTTGATTTACTTGTAAGGTAATCGACATCACCAAAACATTGAAATTTTCATTGTTTAAATTGTGAAGTCACTAAGTCAAACTTGACCTTGGGTAGTGAATTGCTTGGTATATTTGTTGAAATCTAGTGTGATCCTACCCTTGGAACAACGGTGAGTGAGTGTATTGTAATCTGAAGTTGAAAAATTGAGGTTGTTGGGTCTAGTTGGAAGTTTTTACTTAGGGCTTCGTTGTTTATATGTTGATAATTGAATGTTGCATAATCGAAACCCTAAGAATGATGAACTATCACATAACTTGTTGAAATGCATGTTTAGACTCGAAGTAGTTGTCTATGGTGTGTTGTATGAAATGTTGGAATTGAATGTCTGGCACAGTTATGGTACACGGCCACTACCGACGGACTGTAGGTCCACCTACGGACCGTAGGTCGTGGTCTGTCGACTGCACGTGCAACAAATATTGACTAAGTGGTGAACCACGATGTGGACTACGGTCCGTCGTTCCATCGACGGACCGTTCTGCACATCCGTGGTTCCAATTTCAGGGACCCAAAAAGGGACACTGTGACCTACGAAGGGGACCCAAGGGTCGTCATTCCATCGACGGACCGTAGGTACCCACCATGGGTCACCAAACCAACTACTGCCTAGAAAAAAATTAATATTTCGTCTATGTCTAAAAGGTGTTCAAAAAAAATTTATTGGCTCTTTTTGTGTTCTTTGGGTACTAATTAAGCTTCCACAGGTACCATGGCCCCGAAACAATCTCCCGTTTACTCAAGGAAGGGCAAGTCCAAGTCAGTCACCCCTTCCCAACTTCTGTTAGATGAAGACACCGATCAGGAGTACATCCCGAAGACCACCAGAGGCTTTCCTACTGCCCCTCGGATCACGAGGAACATGGCCAGGTAGATTATTTCATCTAGTGACGAGGTCGAGGTCACTGCCCCCCAGTCTGAGGAGGGGGCTTTATCTGCAGAAGAGTCACAGTCCGGCCTTGAGTCACATTTCGGCTCCAGCTCCAGCGGTGCTTCCGCTTCTTCCTATGATGCCCTTATACTACCCAGAGCTGAACCAGTTCCTAATGCCACAGAGCCGACCAGAGTGTGCGTCGAGGGCCAGTATCAAATATACTCTGATGCAAAGATGTTGAATGAACATCAGAAGATGGCCCATATAATTACTGAGGAGCGCCGGGTACTTACAGGTAGCCTCCACACTGTGCCCACTATTGAGGAGCTATTCAAGAAGCACAGGTATGAATGGATGGCACGGAGCCCAGGGACATACATCGAAGAGATGACCAGAGAGTTTTATGTCTCCTATGCCACTACTATTCGTAATGCCATATCTAAAAGGGCCAAGCCAGTAGCTCAGCCCCCACTTCAGGCTACCTTGGTGAAGAATTTCTCCGTCGACATCTCTGAGACTACTATCAGCCAGTTCATTTATGGCCCAACCCACACTCTGCCTATTAATACAGCGGAGTATGACTACAAGATGGGAATTATTCAGAGCGGGGCCTTTGAGAGGGATGCTGAGCAGAGAGAGACATTGCTTCATTGGATGGCACGTCATACTGCTGAGGATGGGGAGCGTATCGAGTGGGTGCGTAATACTGCTTTACCTATCAGGAAGGCATCTCTAAGCTTCACTGTGAATTTCTTCTGGGCCGTTGTGTGCACTAGATTGTCCCCTACACAGGTGGACAACGTGGTTACTTGGGACAGGGCAGTGATGTTGGCAGCACTCATGGCAGGACTTCGCTCGACTTCGCCCAGATTTTGATAGCCGACATCCATCAGAGAGCCTTCAAGAACACTACTACTTTGCCATTCCCTTGCCTCATTTTTCATCTGTGCAGGGCAGCTTTTGTGCCTATTTGGCACTGTGAGAGACTGACGGAGGCTACCAAAACTATGGATGTTGGCCTGATTCGAGATGATTCCAACCTAGCTGCACCACAGAGACATCCCCAGGTTGACCTACCACCCTTGGGTGCTTACCTTGCCGCTGATGTAGAGAGGATCGAGGTTGCTGATTCTTCTGTCCCTCCTACTACCACAGATGCCCAGGCTCCCTCTTCCACCACCACCAGTCAGGCTGCTAGCTAATCCTGAGCCACTCTCCCTTCAGGGTCCACTCTAGTTCCTGTGGCCCGAGTCCAGAAGTTTGAGACCCAGATGGCTACCTTGCTGCAGCATATGAGGCCATGGATGCAACGATCTTTTAATGAGTCAGAGGCCCGTATGGAGCACATGATGGATGTGAAGATTCAGGCGGTCCACAAACACCTTGATGCATTCAAGTTGAGAGTCCTGTAGAGGCCTGCCCCTACTATCGATGTGACCACTTTCCAGATGAAGTTGGCTAGGGTCCGGTCTGATGTTGATGCCCTGCTAGCCCCTGTTGAGGTTGTGCCGGAGTTTGCACCTGAGGTTGAGGAGGACGAGGTGGTGATGACTGCCCTCTTTGGCGACACTATGCCACCACCCGATCCTTCCCGTGCTGCTGGGAAGCATCACCGTTCTGATCATATTTTCGACACTAAGGAGGTTCGACGAGCAAGGAAGAGGGAGCACCAATAGATAGAGGGAGCCCAGCGGCAGTCGATTATTGATGAGGAGATGAGGCAGCAACGGGCCCATAAGGTGGATGTTGGCCCATCTGGAATATTGAGCACTACTGAGGGTGTTCCGACTATTGATGAGGGCGCTACTGATGGTGTTCCTAGTACTAATCCACCGGGTCCCAGGAAACCGGACCCACCCACCTCTTGAATGGGTCTTCGGCGCATATGCGCCATAGGCTTGCTTCACCCTATGCTTTAATTTTTTATTATTATTTGTGCATTGAGGGCAATTGCACCATATTTTGTCTGGGGTGGGGTAAATGAGTTGTGAGTGATAGGGTGAAGTCTGAGTAACCCAAATCGTAATCCTCCCTTGGGGTTTTCTTGCTTGTGTTCTTTTTCCCCAAGGGACTATTTACTTTTATGTTGAACCAACATGTTTAGGATTGTATGTGTAGAAGTAAATAGAAGAATGAAAGCATGATGACATAAGACGCATGAAATTGATACCCGTCCAAAATTTTGAAATGTGCTAGATCTATAGGTTCAATGAGTTGAATGTGCTGGATAGCATGACTTAAGCTAAAACTTGAACTGGGTAATTCAATAATTTGGTAATGAAACAATGTGCCAAGTGTGTGTGAGATGAGTTTGTTTGTTCATGCAGTGTGTGTCAATCTAGAACTTGCCCCGTTGGTCCTATTAAGACAATCTAGGCTAGGAATTGGGAGATGATCATAGGCCCTTATTCAAATGAGTCCACTAAAGCCTAAAATTATTCAACCAAAAGAAATAAATTCTCCCTTTGATCCAAATGTTTGAGCCTAATGTAGACCACTTCTTTCAATACACCTAAGTCACCTTCCCTAAAAGATTGTTTTGGCCCTGGTCCCTCCTTGGACATGTGCACCTTAACTTAGGCCAAAAGCCTAAGTTGAGGGTGGATAATTCAAAAAGTTACCTTAATCTTGGCCATGTTCCAACATCGGATATTTTTCACCTCAACTCATGCAAAATACATAAGTTGAGGGTGGCTACGAAAAAGGAAACAAAAAGAAAAGGGTATGAAAAGAGTTGTGTGCGGAAGAAAGAAAAAGAAAGAAAAAAATGTGACTGAAGTTAAAAGAAACAAAAAGAAGAATGATAAAGATTTTTGAAAAAAAACCAAAGAAAGAAAAAGAAAAAAAGTGAAAAATAAGAGCGATAAAGTCAAAGTCACATCAGTGCTGAAAAAAGTCAAGGAAAAGAGCAGAAAATAAAAAGATGTCAAGAATTGATTGAGAAAGAGGTAAAAAGCCAATGTAATGTCAAGGAGGGCAGAAAAGTCACTAAAAGTATCCAAATGTACCCTACCTGACCCTGAGCCTACGTTACAAGCTAAGAAAGTCCTATAGTGATCCTAGTGACTAGTTTGGAGAGTCTATGCAGTGAAAATAAGGGCAAGCCTATGGTATTGAGCAATAACTGTATTTGAATTCACTTCTGAGCGTGAGTGTTGAATGAATCCTTGAACTTAATTATATTCATTGTGTGAAAAAGGATTTTTTTGAAGTGACGGCACTAGTTACATTGTTGGAGAGTTGGTACCTTGGGGATTGCTAAAAGTGTATGTGGTGATATCTATTGGTCTGTCTATGTCATGTGTTGATCCATATGAGTTAGTTTATTGAGTCTAAATGAAAAGATTGGCACTAAGTGATGGAATTGATTGAGACAGCCATATGATTGCTTGAGTTTGTATGTTTGCTTCTACATAAGTGTCGTTTAGAGTGTTAGTGTGTCCCTTGAGGACAAACAACAACTTTAAGTTGAGGGTGTTGATATACCGTGAGTTTACGGTATTTTTAATGAGTTTCACTTAGAGTTTGTGTGTGTCTTGGGCTATTTTGTTGTTAGAAATAATGGTTTTATGTAATTCTTGCAGGAAATAAGTTCGGATGCGGTTGATGGAGATAAGAGCTTAAAATTGCAGAAGTGGCAAGTGATGGAGCCAACCACGGACCGTGGGTCCAGTGACGGGCCATAGGTGCTGAAGCTTAGATGAAGGATCAAGGAAGTCTGACCAAGTGTGGAACCACGGAACCATCGACGGACCGTAGGTCGACCCACGGGTCGTCCTGCACATCCGTTGTTGGTGATCAGAGAGTTGAAGTTCTAGTACTTGAAAAACAGAGGCAAGTGACAGACCGTAGTCCAGTCCACGGATCATAGGTCCAACCGTCGTCTGAAGGCCAGAAAATATTGCCCAAGTTTTGATCCACGGAGGGTGACCACGGACCGTAGGTTGACCCACGGTCCGTAGGTCGTGTCGTCGACAGAAACCGCGTCTGAGCAGTTATTTCCTTATTTTGTTTCCTAGTTGGTTTAGGATTTATTTTCTATAAATATTAGTTGTAATTTCCATTTTTGGGGGTTAGACAATATTGTATACTTTTAGTTTTTGGTCTTTTGAAATTATTTTGCAAACATTTAGCAATTTAATTTCCAAAAGTTGGTTTATACAATTTTCACTTTGAATTTCAATTCAAGATTTCGGGTTTCATCTATTCTAACTGTAAGTTCATGAATTCTTGTAACCTAATTATGAATTGTGAATTCTCAAGCATGAGTAGTTAAATCGACAACTAGGTTTGTGGGAACCATGAATAATTAACAAAGTATGAATAATAATTAAGTAATTCTTGAATTGTGTTTATGCATGTATTGTTAATCCTTTCGATTAGAAGTCTTTTTAATGGTTAAAAACGTTAAAACTCGCCTTGTTCTTACTTGCCTTACCAAGGGGGTAACGAATGAGAAAAGGATAAAACAATAGAGATTTAGTTAAGGATTTGCTGCTATCTAATAGTCTGATATTAATTGAAGTGAGGGTGAAAACTAAACTAAATTGATACGATGACTAATCTGGGGTAAAGGTAAGGATTAGCAAAGCACACACCCGTAGACTTACCAAGTTACGAGTGAAAGTTCCTATTTGGATTACCAATCACTTAGGGATACATAACTTACCAACCTTGCATGACAAACACTAGGATAGGATTACTATTATTAGGATTACTGCGTTAAGAGCTTGTGGGGAACACATATACCCTAGTTTCCATCTTATACTGATAACTCAAATTGTGAATCTTGCTTACTTTTTACCTATTCATTCAAATCAACAATATGTGACTTCTTTACAACATCCCCCCTGTTCACTTTTCTCGAAAATAGTTTGACTAAACGGAGATAATTGTGAGTGAGTTTAAGTCTGAACCATATTCCTCGTGGGATCGACCCCAACCTACAAGTTGGGTTCTTTATTTGACAACGACCGCTTATACTTTTTTAGGGAGGTGTAATTTGGGCGTATCAATAAGGAGGAAACATCAACTCTGAGCTACACAAACTCAAATGCATTATAAGGATGTAGGAACTACATCTTACAACCCAATATGCATGAAATCTCAAAAAATTTCATGTTCAAGGAGGAACTACCTTCTCCAAGCTAAAAACATGCTCAACACAATCTCATGGAGCCTATATGCAATTTACTCTGAAAAAGCAAAGCTAAATCATGTTCATCAATTCATCTCATGAAGTCTATAGGCAACTCATACTCAATGCACAACAACATGAGGTAAACAATCACATAAACTCATTTTCTTTCAAAACACAAGTTTTCATGAACATGCATAACATAAGAAAATCATGGAAACACATAAAAACACATGACTCCGAAACAAAGGTCAATCCAAGAGGAACTCATTACCTCAAGCTAGAGTAGGAGTAGAAGGAAAAAGATGAGTATATCGGGACATCATATCGGCCTCGGCCTCCCAAGTAGAACACTCAACTAACTAATTCCTCCACAAAACTTTCACGGAAGAAACTTCTTGTTTCTCAACTTCTTGACTTGCCGGTCTAAAATCTCAACCGGAACTTCCTCATAAGAAAGACTTTCATCAACTCCTAACCCTTCTAAGGGTACTATGGATGTCGGATCACCAACACACTTATTCAACACGGAGACATGGAAAATCGGATGCACCGTTTCCAACTCATTTGGCAAATCTAGCTCATAAGCAACCTTACTAACACGCCTCAAAATCTGATACGGGCCTACATATTAGGGACTAAGCTTCCCTTTCTTACCAAACCTTATTACACCCTTCATGGGTGAGATTTTCAAGTAAACCCAATCATGAATGTCAAACTCAAGATCCCTTCTTCTCACATCGGCATATGATTTTTGGCCGACTTTGAGCCGTTTTCAACCTTTCTCTAATAAGTCACACTTTCTCTATGGCCTCATGTACCAATTCAAAACCTATTAGGGCAACTTCACCCACCTCAAACCAACCGATAGGAGATCTACACCTCTTTCCATAAAGTGCCTCAAATGGAGCCATATCAATACTCGAGTGATAGCTATTATTATAGGCAAACTCAATCAATGGCAAATGGTCATCCCAATTACCCTTAACATCAATCACATAAGCTCTTAACATATCTTCCAAAGTCTGGATAGTACACTCCGTTGCCCATTGGTTTGGGGATGAAAGGTCGTGCTAAGCTTAACCTTAGTCCTAAGACCCTTTTGGAATGACTTCCAAAACTGAGAAGTGAATTAGGTACCATGATCGGAAATAATGGACAAAGGCACTCCATGCAACCTTACCATTTCTCTCAAGTATAACTTGGCATAGTCCTCCGCTGAATAAGAAACCTTGACGGGAAGAAAATGAGCCGATTTCATCATCTTGTCGCCGGGTGCGAGGCAAACCAACAATAAAGTCCATATTCAAGTCTTCCCACTTCCAAGTAGGAATGCTAATATCTTGGGATAAACCTCCCGGTCTCTGATGCTCATCCTTAACTTGTTGGAAATTCGGACACTTAGCCACAAATCCCGCAATGTCCTTCTTCATCTCATTCGACCAATAGACTTCCCGCAAATCACGGTACATCTTGGTGGCTCCCGGATGAATGGAATACCACAAACTATGGGCTTCTGTCAAAATTCATTCCCTCAAGTCATCCACATTTGGAACACATAAACAACCTTGGTATCTAAGTACCCCATCTACCCCTTGGGAGAAATCCTCAACGGATTTCTTAAGCACCGCTTCTTTAAATTCTACCAAAATTGGGTCAAGACATTGCTTGGCTTTCACATCCGCCACAAAAGACGATTCAGAACTATTGTGAACCAAAACACCACCCTTGGTGGAGTCCACCTATTGAACACCTAATCGAGCCAATCTATGAACATCTCGAACCAACTCTTTCTTTTCTTCTTCAATATGGGCAACACTACCCATAGACAACCGACTAAGAGCATCTGCTACCACATTAGGTTTACCGGGGTGATAAAGAACACTCATGTCGTAATCTTTCAATAACTCAAGAAACCTTCTTTGGCGAAGATTCAAATCTTTTTCATTGAAAATATATTGCTAACTCTTGTGGTCGGTAAACACATCTACATACACACCATAGAAATAATGCCTCCAAATCTTTAAGGCAAAAACGATCGGCGCTAATTCAAGGTCATGGGTAGGATAATTCTTTTCATGAACTTTAAGTTGCCTTGAGTCATAGGCAATAACTTTCCCATTTTGCATAAGCACCCACCCTAGACCAATTTTTGAGGCATCACAATAAACCACAAAACCATCCGTCCCTTCTGGTAAGGTCAACACCGGAGCAAAAGTAAGTCTATCTTTCAACTCTTGAAAACTCTTCTCACACATCTCGGTCCATATGAACTTAGCCTTATTTTGAGTCAAAGTCGTCAAAGGAGAGGCAATTGAAGAAAATCCCTCAACAAACCTTCTATAGTAACCGGTCAAACCCAAGAAAGTTGTAATATCTGAAGGTGTTAGAGGTCTAGGCCAGCTCTTGACCGCATCCGTCTTCTTAGGATCTACCTCAATACCCTTACTTGAAACAATATGACCAAGGAAAGCTACGGATCTCAACCAAAATTCACATTTGCTAAACTTTGCAAAAAGTTGTTGGTCCTTAAGAATTTTCAACATGATCCTCAAATGATCAATATGCTCATCCTCACTCCTTGAGTAGATCAAAATATCATCAATGAACACAATCACAAACATGTCAAGGTATTGTCTAAACACCCTATTCATCAAATCCATAAACGCCGCCTGAGCATTAGTCAACCCAAACGACATTACCAAAAACTCATAATGACCATACAGAGTTCGAAAAGCCATATTCGGAATGTCATCTTCTCTCACCCTCAATTTATGATAACCCGATCGAAGATCAATCTTAGAGAAATAACTTGCCCCTTGAAGTTGGTCAAATAAATCATCTATCCTTGGAAGAGGATACTTATTCTTAATAGTCACCTTGTTCAACTGACGATAGTCAATACACATATGAAGAGAATCATCGTTCTGTCTCACGAAAAAAACTGGAGCACCCTATGGAGAGATACTCGGTCGGATGAAACCCTTATCCAATAGATCTTTCAATTGTTCTTTCAACTCCTTAAGTTCTGCCGGATCCATACGGTAAGGAGGAATAGAAATAGATTGCGTAGCTTAGAGAAGGTCAACACCGAAGTCTATTTCCCGTTTGGGAGGAATACCGGGTAAGTCATCTGGAAACACTTCCGGAAACTCATTTACAACGGGGACCGACTCAAGAGAAGGGGTTTCAGAATCTTCATCCCTCACCCTTACTAGATGGTAAATGCAACCCTTAGAAATCATCTTTCTAGCTTTTAGAAAAGAGACAAACTGGCCCTTAGGCATCGAATTTCCCCCCTTCTACTCTAGGACAGACCCATTTGGAAACTGAAACTTGACTACACGAGTTCTACAATCAATAGAAGCATAACATGAGTGCAGCCAATCCATACCCAAGATAACATCAAAATCTAACATATCAAGCTCTACCAAGTCACCAAGAGTAACTCTATGGAAAAAGGAAATGGGACACTTTCTATAGACCCTCTTAGCCACAATAGAATCACCAACATGAGTAGAGACAGAAAAAGGTTCTAACAACACATCAGGGAGCACATCAAATCTCATTGCCATATATGGCGTCACAAAAGACAAAGTAGCTCCGCGATCAAGAAAAGTATATACATCTAGTTGAAAAACTTTCAACGTACCGATAACCACATCGGGAGAACTCTCTCGCTCCCCACGAGTCTGAAGTGCATAGAAACAATTTTGCTTAGGAGTATTGGAACCCGAACCACTAGGAGGAGCTTTCTTGCCCTCTCTCCCTTTAGCCATAAGCATCGGGAAATCCCTCATTTTGTGACCACTTTTACCACACCCATAACAACCATCTGTGCCGGCTAGGCACTTACCATCATGCTTCCTTCCACACTTAGTACAAGTAGACCTAGTCAATGAAGATACACTACCATTACCTCCTTCAGGCTTAGGGTTAGACACCCTATCTTGGTTGAACTTTGGAGGAGCATTAGAAGAATCTCGGCTGGAAACCTTTTGTCGGAATCTAGGACGACCTTGTCCATCAGACTTTGCATGAGAGAAATTTCCATCACCGGTCTTAGCCCTCTTTACCTCTCTAGACTTTTCCTTAAGTTTTTCCTCCTTAATTTGCTGTGCATGCACCATGAGACGAGCGATGTCCATGTCATGAATGAGCATGACGGTTCGGCACTCTTTAACTACCATTTCAAACAAACCCAAAACGAACTTACTTATTCTATCTATTTAATCTGCAACCATTGTTGGGGAATATTTTGACAATTGAGAGAACTTTAGAGCATACTCCCTTACACTCATACTCCCTTGCCGGAGGTTAATGAAATCAAGCACCTTGGCTTCCCTCATCTCTAGGGGAAAGAACCTATCAAGAAAAGTGGCTTTGAACTTCTCCCAATCAAGAGGACCCGCATCTTCCGGTCTCCCTTCTTTCTATTGATTATACCATATTTGAGCCACATTCTCCCTGACATTCCTTCTAGCATAAGATCTTCGGGTAGCCATATCCTGAAGAACATAGGATATTTGAGCCACATTCTCCCTCAGATTTCTATTGGGGAGGAGCTTGTTGTTCCTCATTCTCCCTCACATTCCTTCTAGCATAAGCTCTTCGGGTAGCCATATCCTGAAGAACATAGGATAAGGATTAGGAGAGAGACTTTATAGATTAAACTCTATCGCACGACTTAAGAGTAATGAAAGAAGTGTAGTTTCCTACTCATCTTGTAGCCTCTCATTCATAAATATGGCGTGCTTCAGACTTATGAACAAGACTCTACTAGACGTGGCTTATGAGACATCCTAGGACCATTCTAAACTTTGTGCTCTAATTACCAAGTTTGTCACCATCCAGGGGTACCCCGTAGATGTAACATGGCGTATAGAACCCCGAAGGACTCCATACAAGCCACTTAGTTCTCATAACATAAGAAATAGAACAATAAGAGTAAAACATTAGTCCAAGTCCAAAATATTTTATAAAAGAAAAGCGGAAGTCTAAACACTTTGTCTCATCATAGCCATCTAATACAATAAAATTAAATTGGGCCTAGCCCATACATCATGTCCAAAAGAGAAATACATGAAAGAAACTGAAAACAATAAAACTCTATCCTCGAAGCATGAGGACTCACCAAAGCTCGGGAAATCACGAACTCAACTACTAGCCACGAGACTCAGAAACCTGTCTGTCAGACCCTACATTTGAAAAAAATATAGGTAAGAGTATGTGTTAGTACAAAATAATTTATCAAGTATGATAGCCATGCATAAAACATTTAAAACATGCTAAAAGAGACAATTCATTTCATGACATGCAATTGACCAAGCTAAACATGATAATAAAGAGTTATAAAAGATAAGTCATAAAAATCATGGTCAATGCAAGCTAACTTCATCTTTAAAACCTTTGAACTCATGTGAGATACTTCTTGAAGCAACCTTAGTTCATTATTACTTGTGGGGAATTAGCCTTAACCGATATAGAAACCATGTGAGCTATAACATGATCCCCCCCCGTGTCTCCCAAATCGAAAAGGGTTGTTCTACTTGCCAAAGGAATAACCTCAAACTTCTAGCTTAAGTGGATCCACTAGCTAATCAACCTATGGGGGCACATAGTTATGGGATAAGGATATTGCTACTAGAAACCTGACCTCTACTTCGGGGGAGCTCCCATCTCATGAGATTGCTTTGGAAACCCAGCCTCTACTACGGGAGAGCCTCTATATCACTATCAATATCTACTCAGTGCTAAGCATAAATTCTCACGAAATAGTCATTTCTTACTTGATTTCATTATTCATGAAAAGGTGCCCTTGGACAACCAATCCAAGCTAGTTTATTAGGATAACTGTTACTCTTGATTCGTTTAGGTGAGAAAGCCTTTCAACCTAAGAATCCATTCTATGTGAGAAAACCTTTCACATCATGCTAGTTATGTGTTTATGAGAATGTCCTTTCAACAACACAACAACAACATCATCATTGGTACTTTACTCTCAACGCACCCTTAAAATATTTGCATAGATTTCATAAACAATGCATAAGTCCATAATTTACCTCTTGAGGTCAAAACCCACTTTCAATCATAAACTCTTTAGAAAATATGGGTTAGGTATGGATTTCATCATAAATACATGTAAAACTTGCAATACATACTTAATTTCATAAAACACTTGCTTTATACTCAAAATCGCTCATCATATGATTCACAACTTGAAAACATGGGGGATTACATGGGTTCATGGGGAAATCATCATAAAATTATCATATTTCATCAATTCATGCATATTATATCATAATTCAATCATTTAAATCAATAATGAAAGGAACCCATGCAAATTGAAGAAAACTCTAACTCAATTGGGGAATTCTACCATTTGAAATAGAGGAATTTGGAAACTCCATGGATGAAAGGAATCCATGGATGAAAACTATCATACCTTAAACCCAAAAGCTAGCCTTTAATGGAGGAATTGAACCCTTGACTTGAAAACCTAGGATGAATCTTCTTCTTCTTCAAGTTTTCTAGAGAGAGAATTATTTGAGAGTTCTTCTTTTGTGAATTTGGAAGAATGAACTGAATGGGTTAATTTGGGGGTTGAAAAATCTTATATAGGTGTCTTAGTGAAGGGTAAAATGACGTAGTATAGGAACTAATTAATTAGGAAAAGACCCAACTTCCCCTTAAAATAACTGCCAGCTGTGACCCACAACACCACAACTGACGGACCGTGGACTGACCTACGGTCCGTCCTGCACACTCGTGGTCGGTGGTCAGAGACCATGATCTTGGGGCTTCGAACCACGGACTCCGACCACGAACCGTGGTATGACCTATGGTCCGTAGGTCTGGCCGTGGTGCTTGGACCTCAGACCACTTGCTAAGCAGCCCACCCACGGACCACACCTACGGTCCGTGGTCCCTTCCACGGGCCGTGGGTGGGCCGGCGTAGGTTGCATCTGCAACTTCTAGAAATCTGATTTCCTTCCCTTTTTCGGATACGGGGTGTTACATCAAGAATGTATTTGGCTAAGCTCAAAGCCTCATCATATCCATGAAGCCAGAAAATGATATATCAGGATGAGCTCGATCATGCAACATCTTTGTGAATGTGATTTGATCACAAATACACTGTCAATATTTGAAAAGTTGGTATATAAGATTGGATGACATCATCACAAGTAATTAAGTGATATTTTATTCAGGGGTAGTATAATACGCATTGCACTCTTTTTTCCTTGACCGAAGTTTTGTCCCACTGGGTTTTTCGGGCAAGGTTTTAAATGAGGCAATAAATAATGCATATCAAAAGATATATGTACTCTTTTTCCTTCACTAGAATTTTTTTTCCCACATGATTTTTGCTAATAAGGTTTTATCGAGGCACATTATCTATGTACATCCAATGGGGAGTGTTATAAATACATTGAACTAAGTGGATTGTTCATTAAGTTTATTCATGAACTTATCCTTATCATGGATGTGTATTCCCAAGGTGATATGAACTTTTTTGGGATAAGAATGTATCTACTAATTTGACATTAAACATGGTGACCTTTAGATTGATTTCTCAACCTATAAATAGAGATATCATTCACCATTGTAAGATACATTTGAATAAGAAGAAAAGTTCTCTCTTCTATCTACATTTCTTGTCTTCTTTTCTTTATAATTATATTATTCTGAGCTTGATTTCATAACGGAAAACATTTTCCAAAACTCTACTTCATCCTTTAATTTTTTTCTTACCCTACCCAAACCCCGTAGTCGACCTCCCATTCAAAAAAAATTAAATTTTTTAAATTTTCGTAATATTTAGATTTCAAATACATTTTTATCCCTACCCCCATCAAACAAAAAGATAAAAAAATTAAAAATGATTTTTGAAAATGTTTCAAATTTCAAGACTTTTTTACCTCACCCACCCTTACCACCCAAAAAATTGCTTTTGAAAAATATTTCAATTTTATTTTTATTTTTTACACCATTCCCTCCGCCAGCCCCCCTCCCAAAACAAGGCCACCCTCCTCCCCCGCCACCCCATTAATTTTATTTTTTTTTCAACAAATTATTTTTTGAAAGTATTTCAAATTTAAAAATATTTCATTTTATACACCACCCCACCCCTACCTCCTATAAAAAAAATTATTTTTGAAAAGTATTTCAAATTTTAAAAAATTCATTTTTATGCAACCCCACCCCCCACCAGCCAATTCCCGTCAATTTTAAAAAAAAACCCTGCTCCACCCCTACCCAGGCCACCCCCGTCAATTTCCTGTTTTATATAAAAATATATTTTTGAAAAGTATTTCAAATTTTAAAAATTCATTTTTATGCCACCCCACCCCTCAAACGCCACACACCCCACACAGGCCATCCCCGTCAAGTTTTTAAAAAAAAATTGGAAATATTTTGAATTTAAATTTTTTTCATTTTTACGCCACCCCTTCCCCTACCCCCCCCCCCCCCTCCAAACATTCAAGTCAAAATTTCTTTTTAAGAAAAAAATATTTTTGGGAAATATTTCAAATTTTAAAATAAAATCATTTTTTTACGCCACCCCCACCCCTACCCTACCCACTTCACCCTCCACCCCCCCACCCCCCGCGCGCGCGCCACCCACTTCGAAAAAAGATTTTTTAAGAAAAACAGTTTTTGAAAAAATATTTCAAATTTTTAAAAAAATCATTTTTATGCAACCCCCATCCCTACCCCACCCCCAGCAGCCACCCCAGCGACCCTTTCAATTTTTTATAAAAAAAATATTTTGATTTTTTTTTCCTAGGTCAGGTTCTGGGTCGAAAGTATGGGTTAGGTCCTGGGTCAGATCTCAGGGTCGGATTTTGGAACGGCCATGGGAGTCTTTTCCTAGTTTGGGTGTCGTGGTCGGGTCCTAGATCAATTATCGGGGTTGATTTTTGGATAAAAAATTTTTTTTCCTAAGAATATTTTTTGGTCTCAAGCCAAAAATAAAAGATATTTTCTGAAAAAATATTTTTCATTCATCAACAAAACACTAATTAAAAAGAAAATTTAGAAAATATTTTCTACTCACCAACCAAACATGGGAAATAAGTTAGAAATCCACTTGTTTTCCATGGAAAACATTTTCCTTCCTACCAAACACACCCTTAAGCCATCCAAACATGGGAAAACTAGAAAACATTTTTCTGAAAATGTTTTCCTTGATACCAAACACACTCTTAATTTTTTTTTCCCTTAGCACACTAAATTATTCATTTATTTTTCCGAAATAGAATCTTCAGTATCTTCCATAAAACCATAGTGAAATTATCTTTAAGATTGTTGTAAATTTTATGGTAAATATATTTTTCACGAACACTTGTATGGAATTCATCAAATTTTGAGACGTGTTAGACACTATCCTTAAGAATATTTCACCTGGTATAGGTGTATCCTCGGGATTCAACAAACACTTCTAATATAAAACTAGGAGCGATAAACTAATAAAAGTTCAATGGATTATGTAAGCTAAATGGTTTATTTCAAAAGACTGTTTTAAAATGTATTTGTAAAGCCATAAAAGAAATGTAAAAAAACCCAACCCAACAGAATATTGAAAAGAGAATGAAGAAATTCTCATTGTTCTTTCCACTATGATCTCCCTGTTCACAAGAACACATGAACAATATATAGCCAACAAATAGAAGTTGCTAACATCTTAATAATGAATGCTATAAAATACATTGAAGACAATTTATTTAGAAAGAAAAGAGATGTTGCAAGAACTGTATTGTTCACCAACTATAATATTGATTTTTACGATAATAACCAAGATATTAAGACTGATTTAATAGAATGATTATGAATACTTCTTTTTCTGAGATTCTAGAATTTTTTTTCAACCTCTTTTAACTTTCCTCTTGTTCAGCAAAGAGGAACATATTAACTCTATCTTGACTATCTATCCAAGTGAACTAGCTAGACAACTATATTTATCCTGATTACACAAGACTGTTCTACATACTTCAAAATTGATTTGGCTTACATTAAATTTGTTCTTGATTATACAGGTCTATGCTATAGAATTTGAAATAAGATTATCTCTACAATATAATGTATATTCATGCATGTACCAACTTAGCATTGTTTCCAACTTGTCCTCTTTACTGATTTCATCTTCTATCTTTTTCTTCACTAAACTATTCTCCCTTTCTCCTCTTTTATTTCTTCAGCCCTTTTCTCTAGCATCTCCTTGTAGCTACACTTGCTAAAATGATCATCATTATTAGTCGTTCCAATTCCAATTGGAGAACCATATATTGGAGATGAAACCGCGTCCTCAAATGGATCACACGTTGATGAAGATGCCGGGCTTATTGCTTCTTCAATTTCTGATTTTTCATTTGACAACATGATTTGTTCTTTTGAAGCATCAGAGTTTAGTGTAACGTCTTTTATTGTCGATTTTTGATCATTGTGATTGACATCGACCCTTATCTCTTTCTCCCTAGCATTCTTGGATCCCCAACGAGTCAAACATGAAATCCAGAAATTCAACCAAGCTATAAGATGAACGAGTGCCCAATCAAGAAATGGCACCTGATGAATAATCATAAGCAACTTTTCCATGATTTCATCAAATTTTTCTGGTAGATTTTCTACTACATAAGCTAGCTCATCAATCTTATCAAACAATCTAGACGATGGCGGAAACAACTTTTCTATCCCAATTTCTGAACTAAGTATACATTTGTCTATAAAAGAGAGGATTGATAGCCATTGAAACTGCATTGTATATAAAATTGGCATTATATAACTCATCCCTATCGATATTTTATTTATTATTGATCCAATAGGTCCATTAAAATCCTCTGTTTTTCTGCAGGCAATGTGGATTATAGCAAAGATTGAAGCTACGCAAGTGTATAACGGACGACGTCTTGGCATTTTTTTGCTTCCTAAATTTGATCCCTGAAACTTGAAATTGCATGGTTGAATTCAGATTAAAAGAATAAAATAACAAAGATTTTGGAAAAGAGACACCATCTACCTTGGATGTAAATATGGCTCTGCACTTGACCATTCTTTAAGCAATCCTCCAAACAAAAATCACAAGTTTCCTAGTTTACATGTATAAAATTATGAATATTTAGAAAACAGTTGTAGACCAAAATGAAGATAGATCTTGAGGAATTGGTTGAATCTAGTTGTGAGTTGTAGGTTGGCATCTGTTGTAGCAATTCTATGGTTAAGAGTCCCTACATTTAGTTATAATAACCATCTCAATATTTCTCGCAATCTCCTTCTCTTCCTTAATTGTTTTATTTTGTATAGTTTAATTTGGTGGATCATTATTAATGATTACAATTCTTCTACTTAGGTCCAACGACAAGGAAATAATTAATTTTATTTGCTTTAGAGAAAGATATTGAAGATAGTTTATCTCCCACTCACAGGGTCAACTCTCATTCCTATTTAGTAACTTTCATACATTACGACTAGACCGTGTGTCCACTTCATACTTCAAGAGCTTCATTGCTATTAATATGTTAGGAATATGCATCATCACGATCAATGAAACTTAGAGTAGATTATAGTATGCAGTACCCTAGATCATTTATCACATTCATATTTCTTATCATCTCTTGTTCTTGATCGAGTTCATCATTATGTACTTGTCACATAGACAAACATAAATGACGTCAATGAACACAATTGATTTGATAATATCCAATAATCTTCCTCATCTCATGAATCTCTTAATCTCAACGTGATATACTTTTCTAGAAATGTCTCGCCATACCGAATCTAGCATGATCTCTTGGCAACATTCTAAGATAGCAAACACAAAACTGAATCACAAGAAACCGATTAAAGTCAAAAGGGTACAGTGTGAAAATTACTTAAAATATTCATGACTTCACACAATAGCAAGTAGAGACTAAACTTGTATCGCCCTTATGGATCACTACATGCATACATGGTATGAAACATGTATTACAAAACTGACCCCTTTCCATGAAGCTTATGTCTTTTATTAATTAAACAATGTGCAGATGATAGTTCAGACAACTCATGTCTAACTTTGAGTTCACAAATCTACTTATCATTTTATTCTTCAGAACTCAATCTCGCATTAGAAACAAACTAACTCATTTTAATCACACATGATTAAACACAAAATAACAAACGACATTATGATTATAAACTTATATCTCTCTATTATCACCACTTTCGACAATAATTAGTTTATAACTGTCTCGTCTCTGCTTTTCACATACACAATATAGGCGATTGCATGTGCGAATAGGCCAATACTTTTGTCTATTTGACATGCTTTTTATCCTCAGAAATTTTTGTACACTTAACATCAATAATGTGAATTTAGATGAACATGCTTGGAAAAGATAAAAATAAAAATACATCAGCATTTACGTAAACCCAATCACTTCACATCTCTTTCATAGCATTACATGCTACAAGTTTCGTTAAGGGATATGCTACCATTTGATGTGTAGATATGTATTTCATATTGACTTTCTTTTAAGGTATTATGTCTCTTATAAAATTATACTTTATGTGAATATGTTTCGTCTTTTCATGGTACTTCGGATCCTTTATGTTGACTATTGAAGTTTGACTAATACAATTAACTATGACATGCTCAATGTTATGTCGTAATTTTGCTATCCTTAGAAAAACCACTTTTTGAAATGTTCTAAGTATAAAACAATTTAAGAAAAATATTTAGAAAAGAGTCGCCACTTAATTTTGTACAGAAATTAAGAAAACTTAATTTAAAAAGGCCTTAACAAATAAACCTTTAAATTTAGAGAAAATGGGTAAGAAGTTCTTATTTCTACTTTAGGAAGGTATTAGCACTTAAAGTAGCCGCTAACACGCGGTTACCCAACGACTTGACTAAAAATATTTCACTAACTTTATTTTTTTGGGAAAATGATTAAGTAGGAAAACATTTTTTCTGTTTTGTTTTTTAAGAAAAAACTTAACCTAAACACTTGAAATAAATAAAAATAATTAGGACATTAACAAAAATAGATTAAGTAAGGATTATTTGAATCATTTTTAAAGATAATAATTTAAATCAACTTAGTCAATAAAGCAAGAAACCATTTTAAACTAAATAAAGACAAGTGAGTTTTGACTAAAAATATTTGAATAAGTAAATAAAGGACAAGAGTTGAAAAATAAAATTTATTGGAATAAACCAACACAAAGAAAATAGTTCATCTTTTAGGGAATTCGACTAAGTTAATTAACAATTCTAAAGTTAGAGTTAATAAAAAACAAACAATAAATAATCACAATTAAATAATTTAAGAGTAAAAGAAAAATTGAATTTGGACCCTTTTTGGCCTAAATTCGCTGTTGTCCCAAAGTTGGGATCCATTTATGTCCTTGTATATCAGCATCTTTCCTTCTGTGTTTTAGCTTTCGCGGCCTGTATTTATACTTCCCTTTCGTGAAATTTGGCATGGGGCTGACTTGGAGAGTTGTTGGGTTTGTCCCAACAAAAAATGAGATGCAAGGGTGGAGTCCAAAACGGACTCGGGCAGAATTTCACATGCGAAAGAAAAAAAAATAACGAAAGTAACTGAAGTCAAGGAATTAAAATATAAACTACTTTATCATTCAATAATATTTTATTAGAGGGTGACATTATATATGAGAATGGAGCACGTTTCCATGGAAAAAGGTTATTCATACGAAAGATAAAATAAAATACCATTACACTTCGAATTGAAGACAAGTTCAAATATTATGCAAGCCACTGCCTTAAAGCTTAACCCAAATAAATCATATATTAAGCTACCAAAGATCACCTATTTTATATCTATTGATTGCAAATCTAAGGCAGATTCTTTGGACAAATATACGTGGTAATTTAACTATCTAAAATCTAATTTCTTATGGACAAATGCGAACAATATTGTAAGTAAAAGAAATAATTGTGGTTGAAAACAGAACACGGGTGGACACATGAAAAGATGGATATAAAGATTATCAAACCAAACAGATTAAGATGCTGAGCAGTATAGACGCACAACTAATGATCTTATTAAACCAAAAGAGACTTAACATGGAGGATCAATAAAGGACGAGTAGTCAAAAGCTTGAATTAATCAGTTTATCAACCCATTTTAATTTAAACTTTGCCAAAAAAGCTTTAACATGGATTTAACACCAAAAGGAGGGGCTAACATGCTATTTAAACCTTACTCATAATTTAGACATATAAATAACCTACTGCAACATGTGGTTTTTATTATTATTATTATTCAAAGAGTAGAAGTTCACTTCCTTAGGATGTTGGGAAGATGACGAACCGAAACACATCACATTCGAAAATGGAAAAGTTGATTCAAAGAGGACTGGAATACGAAACTAAGGAAAATTAAAAAATTTAATCTTCTAGTAGCATACTATGCGAACACAAAAAAAAAATATATATTAAAGAGATAATAGCAAAATCAACAAAGAGGACTGGCCTAAAACACAAAACTTAATGAAGATAATGCTCGCAAAGGAAAAACTAAGTTTGAGCAGTAAAAATGTGATCTATACGTAGACATTTTTCATCAAGCTGATTCCAGATCAATTAATGTTAAAAAAAAAAATCAACAGCCAACACGACTTTATACTAATTTATTAATAGTCAAGTTAAGACTCTAACGACTACCTGTAGACATGACAAAACAATGAAGCAACACTAGCAACCTGTGATAGAATCTACACAACCTCTAAACATGAATAAGAATGAAAAATATATTAGCAACCTTAATAAGGGGACGTGAGAAGGACTATATACGTTTTAGCATCTTTTTCAGGACATCAATTCGATAGCAGGATCATAAAGCAACTAAAAAATATTACAAAAAAGAATTAAAGCATACTTTACAACTGGGAAGATTCTAATTCCACATTTTTTAGATGGAACAAGGCAAAATCAGCAGTAAGCAAAATTAAGCCCAAATCAAATCAAGGCGTTACAGTAACTTTGAAACACACTGAGAGATGGAGAAATCAACCTTTCTTAGGGCAGCGATACTAGGACGACGAGAAGAGAGATTCCACTTCAACCCCACCAACATATGATGAAACGAACTCAAAAGAAATTCAGAAATTCGAGGTTCAAACCTTCGTGGGTTTGATTTCGAAGAATACTATTCTCCAACATTCAAATTCAAAGTCTTTCTCCGAGTATCTCTAAATGGCACCAATACCGTGTATTTATAGCAAAAAATAAAGGTTTGAATTCAAATTGCCATTTGAGCGGGAGATAAGAGATTGATTGGAAAGAATAGAAGGAAAAACAAGCAAGAGGAAAACATACCTCTAAAAATCCGGACTCGATGTGATATCTTCCTATTCGGATTAGATATAGGTGAGATTTTTATCTAAGCCAAAGTCAACAAATTTATCCCGAGGTCTGCAATATTTGAAATTGAGCGAGGGGCTGACAGAAGTGATATCACTTGGATGAAGAAATTAGGGTTCTTACTTGACTTTAGCGTTTTGGGAAGAAGAAAGGGGAGAAGAGGCGCGTGTGAGGGCTGGAAAAGGAGAAAGAGAGCGTGAGAGCGTGGGAATATAGGACATATGCATATATGTGTGTATATGTAAATATATGTGTATGTGTACAGGTGTTAAGAACAAAGGGATGGCCTTTTTTATTTTAAATTTGGCCACTTTAATTGCTCTTCTAACCGAATTAAACTTAGATATAGCCAAATCGAGTCAAATAACTAATTCGGTCAAAATTAAAATAAGATGAATAATTATCGATTAATTATTTGAGCTTCTTAATTTAAACAAGACAATAATTATCAAAACTTATTCATTACTTAAAATAGAGAACTAATTATACAAAATTATAAAATTCACTAATTCAAAGAAAATAAATACGTATTTATGCTAAACACTTATTTTTAGGCTATTTATTAAATGTTTATGTAAAAGATAAAAATTATATATAAATCAATATATAAAATTATATAATTATTTCTGGAAAAAAACCTAACCGAACTAATTAGAGAACGATTTATATCTATATATATATATATATATATTAGGATTTTTTCAAAGATGATCATTTCAAATTGTTTGAAATTGAAGAAGCTCAATAATTAACTCGAATTGCATACGGTCAAAATTGGGTGTCAACACTCAGCAACATTGTTATACACACCCCAGAAAATGCTTAAGCCAAACAACTTCTTGCACAACTGATGAAAGTGCTACGAATTTAGTTTCTACTGTAGATAAGGTTATACCTGACTGCTTCTTGCTATTCCATGATATGACACCATCATTAAGCAAAAATACATATCCAGAGGTGGATTTTCTCTCATTTAAATCTCCTTCCCGATCAACATTTGTGTAGCCTTTGAGTTTTAGATCATTCCCTTGATAACACAAGGAATAGTCGAATGTGTCTTTTGTATAACTTAATATCCTTTTAACTACTTTCAATGTTGCATTCCTGAGTCAGTTTGAAATCTGCTAACTATAACCCAACAACATAACATGTATCCGGTATAGTACACATCATAGCATGCATAAGACTTCAAACTCCATTGGCATAAGTAATTTTTCTCATTTGTTCCTTCTCATATGGAGTCTAAGGGCACATCATCTGATCCAAAGCTTTACTTTTAGAGACTGGAGTATTTATGGGTTTGCAATCTTGCGTATTGAAGCGTTCAAGAACTTTCTTAATGTAAAGTTCTTATGAAAGAGATAACAATCTCTTGAAGCGATCTTTTAAATCCCAACTCCAAGAATGTATGCTGTTTTACCCATACCTTTCATCTCAAAACTACATTATAACAACTCTTTTATCTTTTCCATAAAACCAATGTCACTACCAGCTAGTAGTATGTTCGTCTACATACAATGATAAGATCACAAACTTATCTTTGAATCTTTTAATATACAAACAATGGTCTTCATGAATCATAATAAATCCATACAATATGATCACATTATAGAATCATAAGTACCATTGTCTAGAAGATTGCTTAAGGTCATAAATAGACCTTTGAAGTAAACATACTTTATTTTCTTCGTCCTTTTTTCACAAAACCTACAGGTTGTTCCATATAGATTGCAGAGTTTAAGTGTCCTAAGATGTCTACGTAGTAGTGTCTAGTAGAGTCCTTATTAGTGTAAAGCGTGCCACATCTATAATAGGGAGCCTGCAAGATGTTATGAAGTACTACCCTTCTTACATACTCTAATTCATGTGATAGAGTTTAAATCTTTAAAAGTTTCTTCTAACTCATGCATTTGCATATTGCACATCATGCATCCAAAATGCACAGCCAGTGAAATTACTTAAGTACCGAGGTTCACACTAGAACAAATGTAAGCAATCTTCCTCCACCAACTAGAATACATACCAGAAATAGAGAACCCCTAGCAGATCATGGCACAAGTGTTAGAACCCAGAGAGTGCCTGCTAGCATTGAAAGGATCCCCTAGATATTTTCTCCTCAGCCTACTCCCACTTCAAAGGCAGAGTTTAAGGGAGCTATTCAGATTCTCACTTAATTGGTGGCTGCTCAGCCAGGGTGTCGGGGCCCCACAATCGCTCACCCTAGTTCCCAAGAGTCGTCAGCTAAGACAAAGATCAGGTATTTCCTTAGGATGAACCTACAAGTATTCATGGGATCCAAGGTATAAAAGGCTCCTCTGAACTTCATTGATGTGATGTAGAAGATATTTAAGGCAATGCATGCTATCGAGACTGAGGAAGTTAAAGTTTTTGCTTATCAACTCAAGGATGTAGTGAACATTTGGTATGAGCAGTGGGAGGAGAGTCATGGTGAGGATGCCAATGGAATCATTTGGTATGGGTTCGAGGAGGCTTTCCTGGAAAATTTCTTTTTCTGTGAGTTAAGACAGGCTTAGGCGGAAGAGTTCGTTAATCTAAAACAAGGGGAAATGAAGGTGAATGAGTATGGTCTCAAATTTGTAAAACTATTCCGTTATGCTCCAATGATGATTCCATACATGAGATCTAAGATGAGGAAGTTTGTCTCTAGGTTAATAAAGCATGTGAAGAAGGAGTGCAAGGCTGCCTTGTTAATCAATAAAATGGACATCTACAGGCTTATGGTGTATTCCCAATAGGTTGAGGAATATAAGCAAAGGGAGAGGAAAGAGTACCAGAACAAGAGGGTGAGTTAGCAGGTCATGAACCCAGTAAACTTAGGAGTGAAAATGGTAACAATTCCTTCCATAAAAGGTCATCCAAATGTGCCCCATCATTGGCTAGTGCACCTAAACCAAGGAACAAAAATGATCAAGGATTTTAGCACAGTCAGAACTTCAATGCTCAGGGTTCTCAGTCCCAAGGTTGTATGACACAAGGATCTAATCGGAACTTACCCTGTGGTAAGTGTGACAGTCCCCACCTGGGAAATTTCCATGATGGAACATGTGGTTTCTATAAGTGTGGCCAGATCGGTCACTTTCTGAAGGACTTCCCGATGTGGAAGAAAGGTAATGGGGGCAATAAAACCCAGTTTTCTTTAGAGGTTCTATCAAGTAGGGTTTTCCGAAGAGGTACTCCATCAAGAACATATGAAGGTTCAAACCATTTGTATGCTATGTGTAGTCTCCAGGATTAAGAAAATTTACTAGGCGTTGTCTCTAGTATGCTTCAAGTCTTTTCTGTTGATGTTTATACCTTAATTTATCCAGATGTTAGTTTTTCTTTTGTGACCCGTTATGTAGCCCTGAAGTTTGGGACTTGTCCCAAATGACTTCTGAGCCTTTCACTGTTTCTAGTATGGTTGGAAAGTCTATTCTAGCAAAGAGAGTCTATAGAAATTGCACTATCTCTATCGATCATAAAGACACGACAACTGACTTTGTCTAGTTAAATATGGTGGATTTTGATTTTATTCTAGGTATGGACTAGTTAAATGCTTGTTATCCCTTAGTCAATTATAGAACTCAAGTAGTCAAGTTTTTGTTTCCTAATGAGCCAATCTTAGAGTGGGAAAGTAGTACAATTGTGCCTAAGGGTCGTTTCATCTCATATCTTAAGGCCAAAAAGTTATTCTCCAAGGGGTGTATCTATCACATAGCTAGAGTTAAAGACTCACTGTAGAGACCCCACCACCAAGTCAGTCCCAATTGTGAATGAGTTTCCAAAAGAATTTCCTGTTGATCTTCTCGGAGTCCCTCCCGACTGAGAGATAGACTTTGGAATTGATGTCCTCTAGATACCCAACCCATCTCTATTATTGATAAGGGTTTCATCCAACTAAGGGTCTCACCTTGGGGTGCTCTGGTCCTATTCGTGCAAAAGAAAGATGATTTCATTAGGATGTATATTTACTATTGCTAGTTGAACAAGATCACTATAAAAAATAAGTATCCTCTCCTTAGAATCGATGACATATTCAACCGATTTTAGTGTGACACTTTTTTCTCCAATATAGACCTCTGATCCGGCTATTATCACATGAAAGTGAGAGAAAGTAACATATCGAAGACAACTGTTATGGTCATTATGAATTCCTTATTGTGTCCTATGCATTTGACTAACGCTCCTGCAACATTCATGGATCTCATGACCAAAGTATTCAAGCAGTATTTTGGTATATTTGTTATCGTGTTCATCAATGACATCTTGATCTACTCTAGAAACAAGGAGGATCATGCCGGTTATCTCAGAAGAGTACTCCAAACTCTCAAAGACCGTGAATTATTTTTCCATGTTTTCAAAATGTGAGTTTTGGATAAAATTTGTGGCCTTCTTAGGGTATTTGGGTTGATTCATAGAATATAGAGGTATTGAAGAATTGGCCCAGACCCACATCTCCAATTGACGTAAGGAGTTTCTTAGGTTTGGCTAGTTACTACAAAAAGCTTTGTAGAAGGGTTTTCATCCATTTTCTCCCCATTGACTAAGTTGATCCATAAGAAGGATAAGTTTTGAGGCTTGTGAGAAAACTTTCAGGAATTGAAAAGTCAATTTACTACTGCTCTAGTATTGACCCAACTTGAGGGCACATAGGGTTTTGTTGTGTATTGCGATGTGTTCAGGGTTAGAGTTAGTTGTGTGTTGATGAAAAATGGTAAGGTTATAACTTATGCCTCCAAAAAAATTAAAATCCATAAGAGGAATTATCCGATACATGATCTTGAGTTTTTGGCAGTGGTATTTGCTCTTAAGATATGTCATCCTTATCTCTATGACATGCATGTGGATGTATTCACCAACCACAGGAGTCTCCAACATGTTTTTAGTTAGAAGGAGCTGAACCGTTAATATACCGTGAGTTTACGGTATGTTTGATACATTTCACTTATAAGTTGTATGTGTCTAGAGCTATATTGTGTTAGAATTAATGTTTATGTGCTATGTTTGCAGGAAATAGGCTTGGACGCGGTTGATGAAGATGAAAGGTGAAATTTTGTAGAAGGGGCCACCCGCGGAAGTGATCCATGGACCGTAGGTCCTTTGACGGACCATCGATGGGCAGGTGTAGATGGAGCATCAGAGAAGTCTAACCAAGTGTGGAACTACGGAGCAACTGACGGATCATAGGTCGACCCATGGGCTGTCCTGCACATCCGTCATTGATGATCTGGGAATTGAAGTTCCAGTACCTGATAAAAAATCCCCAAGTATGGAGCCACAGAAGGGGACCTACAGACCGTAGGTTGAGCCACGGTCCGTAGGTTGAGTCGTCGATTGAAGCCGTGTTCCAGAAGTTTATTTCCTTATTTAGTTTTCCTTTTATTTGGGACTTGTTTTTCTATAAATAGGAGTTATAAACATCATTTTTATGGGTTAGACATTATTGTAATCTCTTAGTTTTTGGTGTTTTGGGAATTAACTTGCAAACTTTAGCAATTTAATTTCGGGAATTTGTTTGATAAGATTTTGACTTTGAATTTTAATTCAAGATTCGATTTTTCATCTATTCTTCTTGTAAGTTCATGAATTCTTTTTACCCAATTAAGAATTGTGTTCTTTCAAGCATGAGTAGCTAAATCCACAACTAGGGTTGTGGAAACCATGATCAATTAACAAAGTATGAATAATAATTAAGTAATTCTTGAATAGTGTGCATGCATGCATTGTTAAGTCTTTCGCTTAGAAGTCTTTTTAACGGTTGCAAACATCAGAACCTGCCTCGTTTCTACTTGCCGAACCAAGGAGGTAGTTAATGAGAAAAGAATTAACAACAGAGATTTAGTGGATGTTATCTAATAGTCTAATGTCAATTGGTGCGAGGGTGAAAACTAAGCCATACATTGATGTGATGTCTAATCTGAGGTAAAGGTAAGGGTTAGTAAAGTATACACATGTAGCCGGACCACGATGCGTAGTGACATTTCCTATTCGGAGGACCAATCACTTAGGGATACATAACTTACTAACTTTGCATGTAAAACACTAGGAAAAGATTACTATTATTAGTATTATCGCGTTAAGAGCTTATGGGGAACACATATGCCCTAGTTTCTTTCTCATATTGATTTTTCTAAAGTTTAATATTGTCTACTTGTTACTTAAGAAAATCTAAACTGTTACTTACTTACAAAACCCCCCTGCTTACTTTCCTCAGAAATAATTTTACTATACGGATATAATAGTGAGTTAAGTTTAAGTCTAAACCATTTTCCTCGTGGGATCGACCCCAACCTACAAGTTGGGTTCTTTACTTGATAACGATCGCTTATACTTCTTTAGGGAGGTGTAATTTTAGCGTATCAAATTTTGGTGCCACTGCCGGGGAGGAAAGCAGACCATAGACCCTCCCATGTCATCCGAGGTTGAAAAAGTGATATAGAAGGATGAAAATGATATTGAGGGTACTGAAAGTCCAAATGATGATATTGCAAAGGAAGCCGAGGTGACCCAAAAAGTTGTTCCCATGCCTAGACCTCCACCTCCATTCCCGCAGAGATTGGTGAAAAAGACCAAAGAAGGAAAATACCACAAGTTCATAGCTATGCTGAAGCTGTCCATAAATATCCCGTTAATAGAAGCTTTGGAAAAAATGCCTGGGTATGCTAAATTCATGAAATATTTGGTGACCAAAAAGAGGGCTGTTAGTTTTGAGAATGAAGAGAGACTGCAACAATGTAGTGTTATTGCCACTAGGTCACTTGTGCAAAAGAAAGAGGACCCTGGAGCTTTCACTATTCCTTGTACCATTGGGAAGTCACACTTTGCGAAAGCCTTGTGCCACTTGGGGGCCAGCATTAACTTGATGCCATTGTCCATTTATAAGGAATTAGGTTTAGGAGCTTCGAAACCGACTGCTATGCGTTTACTTATGGCCGACAGAACTGTGAAGTGGCCTGTTGGAGTGCTCGAAGATGTCCTTGTGAAAGTGGGGTCGTTCTTTTTTCTGGAAGACTTTGTCATACTCGATTGTGAGGTTGACTTAGATGTTCCCATCATCTTAGGGAGACCATTCCTTTCTACTGGGTGTGCCTTAGTCGATATGGAGAGAGGGCAGATAAAGTTTCGACTGAAGAATGAGGAGGTCACTTTTAACATTTGTAGGTCTATGAAGCAAGTAGGTGATGTTAAGTCGGTATCGGTGGTGAATCATACTATGGAGCAAGAGTCTGAAGTGCCTATTGAGGAGGGGATGGGTGTTGATGCACTAGCAGCAGTAACACTGAATTGTGACAGCAATGATATTGAAGTCATGAATGAGCTTGATGAGTTTCGCCTAAAAGTATATGAAAGTTCAGCCTTGTACAAAGAGAAGATGAAAAAGTATTATGATCAAAAGATTGAAAAGCGTGAATTTGTTGTTGGTGATCTGGTGCTCTTATTCAACTCAAGGTTGAGGCTGTTTCCTGGCAAGCTCAAGTCCAAGTGGACCGGGCCATTCAGAGTGACTCAAGTGTTTCTACATGGAGCGGTCGAGCTCGAGAACAAGGAGGGAACAAGGTTCAAAGTGAACGGGCAAAGGATCAAGGTCTACATGGGTAAATAAGAGAATGTGCAAGAAGTGATTGAGGCCTACTATCTTGATGAAGTCTGAGTAATCAAGGTGTCTACATCGTGCCGCGACATTAAATCAAGCGCTGCTTGGGAGGCAACCCAAGATGTACAATCTAGCCAACTATAGGTTTTTCTTTTCGATATAGGAGTTTTCTTCTGTCATTTTGATTTTTGTAGCTCTTTTGATAGGTTTTTTATTTTTCTATTAGTGTTGGCTAGATATAGAATAGGGTCTGTGTCTAAAAAGTGTCTAGAAAATGTAAAGAAAAAGTCCTAATGGTTGCTACGTGTGTAGGGACGAATGGCAAAAATCTGTAGAAAATAGCTATGGAGTGACTATGGACCCCATCGATGGTCCGTCGGTCCATCCACGGACCGTGGATGGCGTCTGTAGATCCCAGAGTGAGCACTACTGAGGGTGCTACTAGTGTTGATGCCGGCGCTACTGATAGCGTCTCGAGTATTGATCCCACTGGCTCCGGAAAACCGGACCCACCCGCTTCTTGAGTGGTCTTCGGTGCATTTGAGCCACTGGTTTGCTTCACCTTCACCCTATGCCTTATTTTTTGCTTCCTGTGCATTGAGGGAAATTGCACCTTATTTTGTTGGGGGTGGGGTAAATGGATTAGAGTGTTAGGGTGAAGTGTGAGTAACCCAACTCATAATCCTCCTTTAGGGTTTTCTTTCCTGTGTTCTTTCCCCCAAAGGACTGTTTACTTTTATGTTAAGCCGGCATGTGTTTAGGAATGTATGTGTAGAAGTAAGTTGAAGAATAAAGGCATGATGGCATAAAAAGCATGAAATTGATATCTGTCCAAAATTTATGAAATGTGCTAGAATTTATAGGCTTGATGAGTTGAATGTGTTGGCTCTTAATATGACATGATAAAGAACCGATTTGACCTCATGACTTAAGCTAAAACTTGAATCGGATAATCTGATAATCCGATAATGAAATAATGTGCCAAGTGTGAGTGAGAAAAGTTTGAATGTTCAGACAGTAATGTGCCAATCTAGAACTTGCCCCATTGGTCCTGCTAAGATAATCTAGGCTAGAAGTTGGGAAATGATCATAGGCCCTTGTTCTAATAAAGTCCACTCAAGCCTAAAATGATCCAACCAAATGAAATAAATGTTCCCCTTGATCCAAATGTTTGAGCCTAAAATAGACCACTTCTTTCAATAACACCTTACTCACCTTCCCTAAAAATAATTGTTTTGGCCCTGGTCCCTCCTTGGACATGTGCACCTTGACTTAGGCCAAAAGCTTAAGTTGAGGGTGGATAATTCAAAAAGTTACATTGATCTTGGCCCCGGTCTGACATCGGATATTGTGCACCTCAACTCATGTAAAATACATAAGTTGATGGTGGCTATGAAAGAGGAAACCAAAAGAAAAAGGGTATGAAAAGAGTTTTGTGTTGAAGAGAGAAAAAGAAAAGAAAAAAAAAAGTGATTGTATTCAAAAGATGAATGACAAAAGTGCTGAAAGAAACAAAAAAAAAATGAAGTAAAAGAAAAAGAAGAAAAGTGAAAAATATGAGCTATAAAGTCAAAAGTCACTTCTGTGTTGAGGAGAGTCAAGGGAAAGAAAAGAAAATTAAAGGATGTCAAGAATAGGTTGAGAAAAGAGGTACAAGCCAATGTAATGTCAAGGAGGGCAGAAAGTCACTAAAAAGTACCCAAATATAACCTACCTGACCCTGAGCCTACATTACAAGCTAAGAAAGTCCTATAGTGATCCTAGTGACTAGTTTGGAGAGTCTGTGCAGTGAAAATAAGTCCAAGCCTATGGTATTGAGCACTAACTGTACTTGGAGTCACTTCTGAGCGTGAGTGTTGAATGAATCCTTAAACTCAAAATTAATATTTATTGTGTGAAAAAAGGAATTCGTTTGAAGTGAGGGCACTAGTTACATTGTTGGAAAGTTGGTACCTTGGTGATTGTGAAAAGTGTATGTTGTGATGTCTATTGGTCAATCTATGTCATATCTTGATACGCATGAGTTAGCTTGTTGAGTCTAGATGAAAAGGTTTGCACTAAATAAGGGATGTAAGTTAGAAAGCCATGTGATTGCTTGAGTTTGAATGTCTGCTGCTACACAAGTGTCGTTTAGAGTGTTAGTGCATCGCTTGAAAATAAACAACGAGTTTAAGTTGAGGGTGTTGACATACCGTGAGTTTACGGTATTTTTGATACATTTCACTTATCAGTTGTGTGTGTCTAGAGCTATATTGTGTTAGAATTAATGTTTATGTGCTATGTTTGCAGGAAATAGGCTTGGACGCGGTTGATGAAGACGAAAGCTGAAATTTTGCAGAAGGGGCCACCCACGGAAGTGATCCACGGACCGTAGGTCCTTTGACGGACCATCGATGGGCAGTCATAGATGGAGCATCAGGGAAGTCTAACCAAGTGTGGAACTACGGAGCAACTGATGGACCGTAGGTCGACCCACGGGTCGTCCTGCACATCCGTCGTTGATGATCTGGGAGTTGAAGTTCCAGTACCTGATGAAAAATCCCAAGTATGGAGCCACGGAAGGGGAACTACGGACCGTAGGTCGACCCATGGTCTGTAGGTCGAGTCGTCGATTGAAGCCGCGTTCCAGAAGTTTGTTTCCTTATTTCGTTTCCTTTTTATTTGGGACTTGTTTTTCTATAAATAGGAGTTATAAACCTCATTTTTAGGGGTTAGACATTATTGTAAACTCTTAGTTTTTTGTGTTTTGGGAATTAACTTGTAAACATTAGCAATTTGATTTCCGAAATTCGTTTGATAAGATTTTGACTTTGAATTTAAATTCAAGATTTGGTTTTTCGTCTATTCTTCTCGTAAGTTCATGAATTCATTTTACCCAATTATGAATTATGTTCTTTCAAGCATGAGTAGCTAAATCCACAGCTAGGGTTGTGGGAACCATGATCAATTAACAAAGTATGAATAATAGTTAAGTAATTCTTGAATAGTGTGCATGCATGCATTGTTAAGTCTTTCGCTTAGAAGTATTTTTAACGGTTGCAAACATTAGAACCCGCCTCATTTCTACTTGCCGGACCAAGGAGGTAGTTAATGAGAAAAGAATTAACAACAGAGATTTAGTGGATGCTATCTAATAGTCTAATGTCAATTGGTGCTATGGTGAAAACTAAGCCATACATTGATGTGATGTATAATCTGAGGTAAAGGTAAGGGTTAGTAAAGTATACACACGTAGTCGGACCAAGGTGCGTAGAGACATTCCGTATTTGGAGGACCAATCACTTTGGGATACATAACTTACCAACTTTGCATGTAAAACATTAGGAAATGATTACTATTATTAGGATTACCGCGTTAAGAGTTTATGGGGAACACATATGTCCTAGTTTGTTTCTCATATTGATATTTCTAAAGTTGAATCTTATCTACTTGTTACTTAAGCAAATCCAAACAGTTACTTACTTACAAAATCCCCCCTGCTTAATTTCCTCAGAAATAATTTGACTAAATGGATATAATAGTGAGTTAAGTTTAAGTCTAAATCATTTTTCCCATGGGATCGACCCCAACCTACAAGTTGGGTTCTTTACTTGATAACGATCGCTTATACTTCTAAGTCCTAATCTTGTTCTAAAAAATTTTCTTGGGTATTTTTGTGTTCTTTAAGTACTAACTAGTCTTCCACAGGTACCATGGTTCCAAAACAAGCACCCGAGTATTCAAGGAAGGGCAAGTCCAAGTCTGTCGCCCCATCCTGACACCTGCTCAATGAGTCTAGTTGGGACGAATATGTCTCGGAGACCACCAGAGGCTCCCCCACTGCCCCCTCCCTGACCACGCGGAACAGGAACAGGAAGGTCATATCATCGAGTGACGAGGCTGAGGTCATGCCCCCTAGTCTGAGGAGGAGGCCTCACCTGTAGAACAGTCACAGTCCAGCTCCGAATCGCATTCCAGCTCCAGTTCCAGCAGCACATCCATTTCTGCCTCCGATGCCACTAGCATGGGGGATGCTCAGGACCCTCCCGATATTAGAGTTGAGCTGGTACACAGTGCCACAGAGCCGAACAGGTGGTGCGTCAAGGGGAAATTCCAGATATATATTGATGGGAAGGTGTTGAATGAACACCGGAAGGTGGCTCGGCCTATCACTAAGGAGCGTGGGGTTCTGACAGGGAGCCTCCACACTTTGCCCGCCATCGTGCTCTGTTCCAGCAGCATGGGTGTGACTGGATGGCAGAAAATCCAGGCCGATACAGTGAGGATATGGTGTAGTAGTTTTATGCATCATATGCGGCTACTGTGACTAATGCCTTTCCACCACAAGCAAAGGTTGTGGCTCAGCCGCCTCTACTGACCACCATGGTGCGGGGATTCCCAATAGACATATTTGAGACTACCATCCACCATTTTATTCACGGCCCGTCACACGCTCAGCCTATCAATACGGTGGAGTACGACTACCGGATGGGGATAATTCAGGGCCAAGTAGAGGGAGTCACTACTCCGTTGGATGGCCCGACACATAGCTGAGGTGGGAGAGAGAACCGAGTGGGTGAAGAATATGTAGTTTCCTATCAGAAAGGCAACCTTGAGTCTTGAGGCCAAATTCTGGTGATCCATCATTCGCCACAGGCTGTCCCCTACGCAGGCGGACAATGTTGTCACTTGGGATCGTGTGATGATGCTTGCTGCACTACTGACAGGGCTGCATGTCGATTTTGCCTGGATTATTCTTTCAGTGATTCATGAGAGGGCCTTCTAGAGGACTACTACTTTGCCCTTTCCATGCCTAATCTTCCGTTTGTGCAGAGAGTCTATTGTGCCGATCTGGCACGGTGATAGGTTGGTTGAGGTGAACAAGACTATGGATATTGGGCTGATCCAAGATTACATAAACCCCGCTACCCCGTGTCGGAGTACACCAGTTGGAGTTCCTCCCCTGGGTGCTGACTTAGTTCATGAGGTTGAGCAGGTTGTGGTGGCACATGCTGATGACATTTCTTTACCCGCCACTAAAACCGATGCACATGCTCCCCCTTCCACCGCCACCAGTCAGGTTGCGAGCTCGTCATGAGCCACTCCCCCTTCGGGGACCACTCTAGTACCTCTGGCCTGAGTCTAGAAACTGGAGACTCATATGGCTACACTAATGCAACATATGCGACCATGGATGCAGAGGTCCGTGGAAGAGTCGGAGGCGTGCATGGAGAGGATGATGGATGTGAAGATTCAGGCGGTCCACAAGAGGTTAGATGAATTTGAGTTGAGAGTGTTGGGAAGGCCTGGGCCCACTGTGGATATCACTACCTTCCAGACGGAGTTGGCTAGGATCCGTTTTGATGTTGATGCTCTTCTAGCCCCTGCTGAGGTTGTACCTGAGAACGCACCTGTGGAGGAGGCATACGAGGTGGTGCTGAGTGCTCTATTTGGTGATGAGGTGCCAATACCTGACCCTTCCCGTACGGCAAGGAAGCGCACCCGCTCCTCTGACCATACTTCTGATTATGATGAGACTCAACGGGCATGAAAGAGAGAGCGGTAGCAGTTGGAGGCATCCTAGAGACAGTCTATCTTTGACGAGGAGCTGCGGCAGTAGCGGGCCCGTGAGATAGGTGTTGGTCCATCTGGATCGAGGGGCACTACTGATGGTGCTCCTACTACTGAGGAGGGCGCTACTGAGGGCGTCACTATTGCTGATCCAGCGGGTTCCGGGAAATCGGACCCACCCGCTTGTTGATGGGTCTTCGGTGCTTACGCGCCACAGGTTTGCTTCACACTTTGTTTTACATTTTTCGTGCATTGAGGGAAATTACACCATTTTTTTGTTGGGGTGGGGTAAATGGGTTGTAAGTGATAGGGTGAAGTCTGAGTAACCCAACTCATAACCCTCCCTTGGGGTTTTCTTGCCTTTGTTCTTTTTCTCCAAGGGACTGTTTTACTTTTCTGCTGAACCGGCATGTGTAGGATTGTATAAGTGTAGAAGTAGATTGAAAGAATGAAAGCATGATGACATAAGAGCATGAAATTGATACCTGTCCGAAATTTTTGAAATGTGCTAGATCTATAGGCTTAATGAGTTGAATATGTTGGATCTTCATGTGACATGATAGGAATCGGTATGATAGTATGGCTTAAGCTAAAACTTGAACTAGGTGCTTCAATAATTCGATAATGAAACAATGTGCCAACTGTGTGTGAGGTAATTTTTTTATGTTCATGTAGTGTGTACCAATCTAGAACTTGCCTCATTAGTCCTGTTAAGATAATCTAGGCTGGGAATTGGGAAATGATCATAGGCCCTTGTTCAAATAAGTCCACTTAAGACTAAAAGGATCCAACCAAAAGAAATAAATGTTCCCTTTGATCCAAATATTTGAGCCTAATGAATACCACTTCTTTCAATACACCTAACTCACCTTCCCTAAAAGTCTGTTTTGTCCCTGGTCCCTCCCTGGACATGTGCACCTTAACTTAGGCCAAAAGCCTAAGTTGAGGGTGGATAATTCCTAAGTTACCTTATCTCGGCCCTGGTCCAACCTAGGACATCGTGCACCTCAACTCATGCAAAATACATAAGCTGAGGGTGGCTATGAAAAAGGAAACTGAAAGAAATGGGTATGAAAAGAGTTGTGTGTAGAAGAAGAAAAAAGATAGAAAAAGGTGTGACTAAATTCAAAAGAAACAAAAAGAGTGATAAAAATGCTGAATAACAAAGAAAAAGAAAAAGAAAAGCGGAAAAAGAAGAATGAAAAAGTCAAAGTTACATTTGTGCTGAAATAAGTCAAGGAAAAGAGCAGAAAATAAAAAGATGTTAAAAATTTGTAGAGAAAAGAGGTAAATAGACAATGTACTGTCAAGGAGGGCAGAAAAGTCACTAAAAATATCCAAATGTATCCTACCTGACCATGAGCCTACGTTACAACCTAATAAAGTCCTATAGTGATCCTAGTGACTAGTCTGGAGAGTCTATGCAGTGAAAATAAGGGCAAGCCTATGGTATTGAGCACTAACTGTATTTGAATTCACTTATGAGCGTGAGTGTTTACTGAATCCTTAAGCTTAAAAAAGTCAGATTTTGTGTGAAAAAGGATTTCTTTGTGGTAAGGGCACTAGTTACATTGTTGGAAAGTTGGTACCTTGGTGATTGTTGAAAGTGTCTGTGGTGATATCTATTGGTCTGTCTATGTCATGTTTTGATCCGCATGAGTTAGCTTATTTGAGTTTAAATGGAAAGATTTCCACCAAGTAAAAAAATTGATTGAGAAAGTCATGTGATTGCTTGAGTTTGTATGTTTGCTTCTACTTGACTGTCGTTTAGAGTTATACTGTGTCGCTTGAGGAAAAAGAACAATTCTAAGTTGAGGGTGTTGATATTCCATGAGTTTACGGTATTGTTGATGCATTTCACTTGAAGTTTGTATGAGTCTTGGGCATTTTTTTATTAGATATGATGGTTTTTATGTAATATTTGCAAGAAATAGGTTCGGAAGCGGTTGAGAGAGAAAATAACTGAAATAGCAGAGTTGGCAGTCGACGGAGCCCAAACACGGACCGTCGTTTGATTGAAGGGTCTTAGGTGGGGAGGCGTAGATGTGAGTTCAAGGAAGTATGACTAAGTGTGGAACCATGGAGGCAAACGACGCCCCGTAGAGTGAATGACAGACCGTAGATTGATGGTCGTCGTTTGATTCAGAGAATTGAAGTTCCAATACTTGAACCATGGAAGAACAGGACGGGCCGTAGTCCAATCCACGGACCGTAGGTGGCAACCGTCATTGGAAGAGCCTAGATTTTTTGCCAATTGCTGACCCACGGAGGTGAACCACGTACCGTAGGTTGATCCATGGTCCGTCAAACGTGTCGTCGATCGAAACTGCGCTGAGCCAAATTTTCCTTATTTTCTTCTCCTACTTGGTTTAGGATTTAAATACTATAAATATAAGTTGTAATTTTCATTTTTAGGAGTTAGACCTTATTGGAGACTATTGTTTTTGTCTTTTGGAATTATTTTGTACTTTAGCAATTTAATTCTCGAAGATCGTTTATGCAATTTGCTTTTGATTTTCAATTCAAGATTTCGCTATTCATCTACTTTGATTGTAAGTTCATGATTCTTCTTTTTAACAACATTATGAATTGTGAATTCTCAAGCATGAGTAGCTAAATCCACAACTAGGGTTATGGGAACCATGCGTAATTAACAACGTATGACTAATAATTAAGTAATTCTTGAATAGTGTTCATGTATGTATTGTTAATCCTTTCGTTTAGAATTATTTTTAACGTAGGCCAACGTTAGAACTTTCCTCGTTCCTAATTACCGGACCAAGGAGGTAATAAATGGGAAAAGGATTAAACAACGGAGAATTAGTTAAGGATTTGCTCCTATCTAATAGCCTACCTTAATCAATTGACGTGAGGGTTAATACCCAACTCAATTGACGCGAGGGCTAATCCGGGTAAGGGTTAGTAAAGTAGACACCCGTAGACTTACCAAGTTGCGAGGTGAAATTCCCTACTTGGAGGACCAATCACTTAGGGATATCCAACTTATCAACATTTCATGTCAAACACTAGGATAGAGTTACTATTATTAGGAATACTGCGTTAAGAGCTTGTGGGGAACACTTATACCCTAGTTTTCATCTAATATTGATATCTCAAACTGCGAATCTTGTTTACTTGTTACTTAGTGATACAAACCACAATCTGTTATTTTATTTACAAATCCCCCATTTCTGTTACTTTTCTCAGAAATAGTTTGACTAAACGAAGATAATTGTGAGTTAAGCTTAAGTCTAAACCATATTCCTCGTGGGATCGACCCTTACCTGAAAGTTGGTTCTTTATTTGACAACGACTGCTTATACTTCTTTCGAGAGGTGTAATTTGGGCATATCTCCCACAGACCTCACAATATAATTGCTCAGTCGTGTGGGCATTTTCAAATACATCTAGAAAAAAGGCCCACAGAGACCATACCCTGGGTCTTAATATGAATCTGAAGTCTCAACCCACAGACAAAGCACTGATCTCTCTCATTCTCATTAGGTAGGATCATAGTAGCATAATGGGAGAGCTTATGGAACCTCACCTCATTCTCTGATACAGTCATGGAGCCTTACTTTAACCTAGGGAATTGATCTCGACGTCGATCTCTAATGCTACGGGGTATTAACCTTGCCAAGAGCGCTAGAGAAAACTTAGACCAAGAAACAAGAGGAGACCCAATTAGCCTAGTATCAATATATGAATGTCATAACTTTCTAGCTAGCCCATCTAGCCTATAAATAGTGCAGTGAGTTACTCTCTATTGTACCAAACCTAGATTGTATATCTGCTCGCGGCATATAGTGAGAAACTGGTAGGTGTCCTCTCCCAGAGCCAAGAAAACCTTTGCGGTAAAAGTATAAGAAACACTAAGAGCATCTTTTGCTCCTCTAGTGGCATAGCTATAACTGAAATCACGGGCTAGGCACCCTTCTGGTGGAACTTGGGCCCAGGGTTCCTCCGCTAAATGCTTACCATGTACGGCTGGTGCTGGTACAACTGTAGCTACAGTTGGGGTCGGCTCCATAACCCAAGTACGGTCAATAACTGTGTGATGGCTGCTTGAAGCTTAGGAGCCATAGCTTGTCCGTGTGGTGGCTAGGCTAGCCTCTGCCCCATTGGTTGACCAGGAGCAAGTGCTGCTGGAGGGTTTGCTGTAGGCTCTAGATCCCTCTGTCTATCTGGGGCTGGTGCTACATCCCTGGACTTCTAAGGAGGTTGACCACTACCCCAAACTAACGTGCAGTGTGTAAGACCCATCATGTGAAAGAGTGAAATAGGTGAGTTATTAGTGGGAGATTTCCACTCATTTGAGACTCTTTTCTTATGATTATGTTGCACTCAAGTAGAGAAAGAGGCTAATGATTCATTGAATTATATTGATTTCAGGTATTTGTTGCTTGGAATGAAAACTAATAGTAAAAGAGTGGAAAAAGGGAATGAAAACTGATAGAAAAAGAGTGGAAAAAGGGACTGAAATTTGCAGAAAAAAGTCTCTAATCTCGCACTTGCGAAATGGATTTCGCTTCTGCGAACGGGGAACCTGAAGTCAGCAGGTCACTTTTGCGACCACATGAGGTTCACATCTGCGAAGGGGCCTAGAAAGACGGGCTTCGCTTTTGTGATAAGGCTAGTTGCTTTTGCAACGTTTGCTTTAGTGAACTTCTCGTTGCTTTAGTGAAGGCCAGATACATGGACATGAGCAGAGTTAAAATTTGACGCATCATCTAGGATTATCATATTTTGTGGTAAAAAGGTCTTAAATATATCCGAACTTTGACCGAAATTGTTGTAACAATCCAAAACTTTGGGTAGGACCTATTGCCCCTACTCTATTTAATAGTGTATTTTAAAGATATATAATTGCTCTGCTGGACAAGTTACTATTTATAATGATACAATATTTATGATGTCCACGTGAGTGCCTATATATCTTTAGAATACACTATTAAATAGTGGAGGGGGGTAATAGGTCCTGCCCAAAGTTTGGAATTGTTACAACAATTTTGGTCAAAGTTTAGATATCTTTCGAACCCTTTTCCCTATTTTTTTTTAATCTTTGAATCTATTTTTAGTTTAGTTATTATCTTTCATCTATGAATTTTGGTCTTTTTGGTTGAGACCTTGAAAGCACTTGCCTCATAATTCATCCTTTGGATTGGAGATTGTGGTCTTAATAGTAATATTTATTATCCCATGTTCTTTTCCATGCTTTGTATTGCATGAATTCTGGGTGTAATTTATAATTGAAAGGTTGGTCTCTCATCAAGTTCACAATTTCACTCACGGCGCGACGTCAGTTGTATCACCCTTTATGTTTTCATTTCTAGGCAATGAACCTTCTCCCCAACTTCAAATCAATTTTTTGTTGAAATGCACGGGGACTATAAGAGAGGACCAAGAGACTCGCTCGATCTCTCCACTTTGAAGACTTGAGTTTCTTACCCAACTTCACATCATTTCTTCATAGAGGAACATTGGGAAAGATTTAGAGGATCACTAGGCCATTGGTGAGTGACACTCTCACTTCCAAATGAACCAAAGTTATCATTTATGATACTTTTGGCTTTTTCTTGCAACATTAGTATCATTACTTTGATTTTGGAACCATGGAATTTTATTGGCTCGGCTCGGTTTCATAAACCCAAGATTTCATCTATGATTACCTCAACCCCTTTTCCTTGAGACTCCAACTCTACTTTACCCTTGTTTGCCATTTGACAAGAATTATCACTTACCCATATTCTTGTTCTCACATTGGCCTCCAAAGTTGCAATTTCGTACCTAAGTTGGATCATCTCAAAACAGCGAGTTAGGTGCCAATTTAAAAGATCATCCCTCAATTGGGACATTAGATGTATAAGCTTCTTACCATCTTCAAGACTTTGGACCAAGCTCATGAGCCAAGATTGACTCACTACACCCATTTCTTCGCAACAAGGCCATGGGTGATCAACATAGTGTTCACAACCCCCAAGCATTTTATTGTTATCACAAGAAGCCATATAAACAAAATAAAAGAAATATAGACATGCGAATTCAACCATAGGTAAGCTAGGTCATCATCAACAATACAAATCTTCTTTTGACCTCATTGTGCTATATCCTGAAATTTTCTTTTGGTCTCAGTCATGTAATTCAATGAAACAACCTTTGAAGAAGTCTGGCATTCAACAATGAAAAATAAATCTCTCTTCCGAACAAACTCATGATTCAAAGCTAATATAAAATTATCATTCTAGTTTTGCACTTCACGAATTTTCTTTCAAGGAACCCACAAAGATCTAAGCTAGGTTTGAGCGTGCACTCTCAAATGACAAGTGAAAACATGACAATTAGATTAAACTTATTTCATGAATAAGAAACATGGAATAAATTACAAAAGCAATAGAATATGAAATTAAAAACCCAAGGAAATTGTCTATTTCTAGCACAAAACCCCAATTTCAATTAGCAATTACACCCACAACTCATGCAATACAAAGAAAGGGAAAGAAGATTGATGAGTAAATAGGGTACCCACCATGTGTTTGATAGAATGCCCATGGAAACTCAAAAATAATTTCTGAAGTTTTGGTGATTAATTGATTGAGCTTTCAAATTGCTTGTTTGGTTATTGTTTAAATTGAACCTTGGTAGACTCATTTTAGGTGCACAATTTGTGTTAAAAAATTGTTTGTTCATGTTCAGGAAGCAAGGGTCGCAAAAGTGACCTTTGTTAAAGCGATGCCCCCTGCTTTGGCGATTCCCACAAAAGCATCCTCTAGGTTTCTAATTTGATACTCGCTTAAGCGAAAATCATTTTACTTTTGTGATATGGCATTTGTTTATAACATGCTGAAATATTCAGCATGCCTTACTTGATCCTATTTTGGTCGTAACACTTTGCTTTGACTTCTACCAATAGAATAGCATTGTTTAACACATGTTTCTTACAATTTCATGATACTGTGATTTTTATATTTTCAAAAGTCAAGAATGACACAACTAATTGGTGATGAATAGCAAATTGTGGAAAATTATAACCAAAATTGATTTGTTTCTTTCGAGCTCAAGAAACCTACTATGTTGACATGATCAGAATAAAATTTCTCATCGAGAGAGGCGTTCCACTTGAGAAGGTAGGCGAGATGCTTCTTAGCTTCTACTAAGGTTTGGAGAACTCCAGACAAATTTGCTTTGATGTTGAGCCATGCAAGGCAAACGAGTAATGGGTGAGGGAATTCTATGCCAACCTCATGGACTCCAACATGTAAAAATGGTTGATTAAATATTAAAGGCAAAGTCATTGATTATGGGCTAGAACTGATAAATATTATCTATGGGATGCTAGATAATGACGTTGAGGCCTTCAAGGCTAAGAATTGTGAGTCGGGTGCTTGGCTAGCATCAAAACTATGCCGGGGTAAAACTATTCAATGAGCTATCACAAAAGACAAAATTCTATCCTCTGATTTGACGGCCGAAGCTAGAACATGGATGTCAATTGTGTGCAGCCGAAGTTCCCCAAGTGGGAACATTAGCAACACTTTGTTTTTTAGGGCAAAGATCGTGGCTTGTGTATATTATGACATACCCTTGAATGCTGGCCACTTGATAGGGAATCAGTGTAACACCTCAGAACCTAACAAACCTGAACAACAGAAAATTTAATGAACAACGGAGGGGCTCACGGACCGTGAAAGGAACCATGGTCCATCGAATTGCTCGTGGTTCACACCTAGCCAAGCGTGGTGGACCAAGGATCCCCTTCACGGATGGTGGATCCCCACACGAGCCGTAGGATGGCTCGTAGAAGCGAGGGAGAGCCACCAAGGCTCAGACATTGAACCATGGTGCCCTTCACGGGTCGTGCTCTCGATGACGGGCCGTAGATGGGTCTGTCATCCTGAGCCAGCTGACCTCCTATCCCAAGTGAAGAACAACGGTGGCCTTCACGGTCCATGGTTCTTCACACGGTCTGTAAAGTGAACCGTAGAAGGGAGTGCCCAGAACCAGTAGACACCGGGCAGTGACCATGACCCAGCTGACGGGCAATGGTCCTAGTGACGGTCCATCAGACCCTTCGTGGTCGACCCTCATTAGTTTTTAGGTTAGGGTCATTTTGGTCTTTTCCCCTATGCATTGGGCATTGAAACTATGTCGCTTAATACCTAAACTACATCGTTTTACTCAGTTTAAGCCTAATAAGTTAGTCAGAACCTACCTAAAACCTTTATTCTCCAAATTAGAACGAAGAGAAGAGAAAGAGGCATAAGTTTCCTTCAAGAACAAGCAGTAGTGTTCTTTAAGTTTCAGCCCCGAAATTAAAGGATTTCTTCGTAGATTTTATCACCAGGTATGTGGAATTTCACTAGTGGCTTCCTTTCATCCACCAGGTTACTAGAATTCAGTCAGCTCCTTAATTCTCCATATCTTGGTTAGACCTAGGGTTTCTAAATCCTTGGATATTTGTTGTGATTTAGCTGTGGTAGTATCCTTAATCGAAATAGCAGGTTTCTTGGAAAGTTTACTTAAATCCTTGGATGAAACTTAGAACCCTAGTTTGTGTAAATTCTCTTAGTTCATGAATTATACTCGCTAGGTCAGTTAAACAGATAATCATGCTCCAGATTTTGAATGTTACATTATCAGTATATAAATGTTGCATTCTCAGAACACATGTCACTATTTTGAGCTATTCAGTATTTTAGTTGTATTTGTGTCATATACATATTCAGTTGGGAGTAGACTTATCACTGAGTTGGACTAGGGTTCAACGTACCCTCATAGTCCGAGAACTACGTGCCCCCGTAGGAGTATAAGTCCCCTCTGTTGGGCATCCGAGTTAGTGATCACGCCAGTCATGCCTTTATACCCCTGGCAATGTATATTGGGTCCTCTCGATGGAGCGTATACATCAGACTCCACGTTTAGCTCACTTTGTTTTATGTCAGTTAATCGTATCTCCCACAGTCAGACTCCTAGTGCATTTGACCAGGTTTTCAGTATATACTTCAGTATTTAGTTTAGCATGTCATGTTCATGATTAGCACTTGGTCATTGCATTCAGTTTAGCTTTTCAATTATGTTTCATTATTTACATTCTTGCTCAGTTTATGTCATTGATTAGTTATGCTTTGTTCAGCTTATACATATTTGTTCAGCTTAGTATCTATATCATGCATGCTCAGTACATTCCAAGTACTGACGTATACTCTGTGCTACATCCTTTCATGATGTAGGTTCAATTACTCAGCATCCAGATCACGCTTATATCGATTCTCAATCCGCATTCAGCAGCTTCAGTGGTGAGTCCTCATACTTCGAGGAAAATAGACATGCTTTTCATTTTAGTCTTTATATTCAATTTTCAGTTTTGTTAGGGTTAGCGGGGGCATGTTCCAGCAACTCGACATCAGTTAGAGGCTTTTCAGACATAGTAGTAAAATCAGCTTGAATTGTTAAGTTTATCTTTCAGTTATTATTAAACTCCTAGTATGTTTTATACATTCAGACTAGTTGGGTTTTTCCTAACTTTCAGTTATCCATTGTTTTAGCTTCTACATAGTACATGTCTTATTTAGTCATTCTCAGTATGCTTGATATATACCAGAAACAGGGTTAGCTTGGGGTCACTCGTGATCCTAGGTCCCGTGGTACATCAAAGGAGTATCCTCGGGGTGTGACAATCAGTTTCAACAATTCAAGCTTCCTGATAGCCTCTCCCTTATTGTCCCTTCTTTGATCACGAAGTTGTGTGGACGGGCTGAAGTGGAAGAGTACCCGATTGATACATGGGTGAGCCCCAAAAATCCAATCTTTCCTTTTAAAGTGCAAGGTGAAGGCATTGTGGTCAAAAGCAAGAAAAGGAAGATGGATTCGGGGAATTCTATGAATGTGAAGGAGGATTCTTCTATACCTTCGGTTTCAGGATGATTTGAGTCTTTGGCTAGTGAGTTGTAGATTATGAAGGATTCGGTAACGAGGATTCATCAAGGGCCGAGTGAGTTTTATTCTAGGACTATGTCATTTGTGCCACATCTTGAGTTTGATGCCTACTTAAAGGACCAAAGGTATCGGAAGCCTCATCCTGATAACTTGGAGAAGGCATACGCCATTTTGGCCAAGTAACATGGTGAATTGAATCTCTCTCACAGCAAGATGAAGAAGCAGGAGAAAAGCAGGGAAGTTCTTCACCCGGATGTGGAAAGGAGTGAAATGTCTTTAAAAGGTGTTGATGAAGAATGAGTCTCTTCTAACTTTGAGGTTAGATAAGATTGGAGATGCACCAGTTGTGTGGACTGATGATGAGAGGGTTGAGGACAGCGAGGGCAGTGAGAGTGAAGATGATTGATGCAGCCCAAGGAGCCCCATCGTATTCTCTTTATGATTTTCATAGTTGTACTGTGAGGACATAGTACAATTTTTAGTTGGGGGTGCTCCCCTTTGGGTTGTTTTTACTGTTTGTTGACATTCTAGAATCATGTTTTGGATTGGTGTTTTTGATTACCCTTGTCAGGATTTTGTTTATATTGTGTGGATTGGTCGTTTTTATTATTTTTTTGCCGTATTCTTATTTTGCATTTATTTTGTTAGTTTGTTTTTGTGATAATAATGTGTGGTTAATTGATGATGCCCAACGATAGATAGTTGGTAACTTTCTATTGTGATAATAATAATATCAGGATTTGTATTTTTGATGATGACCTAACCTACCAACGAATATATATATATATATAATATTAGGTTATTGGTTTGGTACCAGTTTTTAGTATTAGGTTATTGAGTAAATTGATAACCCATTAAGACAATAGTAAGTTACTACTATACCCTTCATAAATATTAAATATTAATAATTGAATATAACTAAACACTATATCAGTACTCTACACTACTGTCTACACACTTCACACGTCATAGTACTTCTACTTCAAATCAGAAATTCCATATTATGTTTTGGTTGTAACATGTTATTGTAGCCTTCGTACTACATCTACTCTTATTGATGCATTTTCTCATTATATTTCTTGTTTCACTATACCAAAGCATTTATAGTTGATTTACTTGTCTCACTGTATTGTGCCAAATTGTTAGAGAAGTGAGAAATCATATATTTATTTTATGAGCATTTTCTTATTGGGTAAACCGATAACCAAATCGTTAATGACCGAAAATTGATAAACCAAAAACTGATAAAGAATTTCTTATTGGTTTTTTATTGGCTTAGCATATTTAAAAACTGAAAACCGATAATACATAAAACCTAACCAAACCGATCGATGCACACCCCTAGGTGTAAGTGAAAAATAAAATTTGTTATATTCATAGATGTGTATGAGACACACTTCTGTGATTGTTAAGGTTTGTTAAAATTTGGTACTATTGTGTGCCTTTTCAGGTTATTTTCAAGCTTAAACAATGTCATTGTTGTGATTGAGAGCTTAAGGCCTTGGTCTTGGAGTGGCTGATATTTCAGGTTAGTACGACTGTATTGTCGAAGTTGTTTACCCTATTGATTATGTGATTTGTTTGTATCATAAGTGGCTTGTTTATGATTGACATGCTTTCATGCTCATGGAATTTACATTTGATCATGGATTGAGTGGGGAATTTGAGAATAATGGTTTTTTTATTTTTAAATATAATTTTAGTTGATTTTACGGGATTTGGGGCTGCTAGGGCTAGGGAGCATGTTATTGTTCATTTTTGAAATTTTTGGGTTTTAAGAGAAACTGTATCATTTTCTTGGAATTCTTTATTTAAAAGAGATATTTACTTGAAAACACATTGATTTTACTATCGCAATATGGTTCCTGAGAAATGTATAGCGTTTTATGGGATTTTTTTAACTCAAAAGGAAAATTGCTTTAAATATACAGATTGCTACGGTTTGTTGAGGAGTGATCTACTTTTATGGTATCGTGATCCTAAAGGATGATTCAGGGTTGCACTTCATACATACTACATACATTGATGAGCTTCGCGACACACATATTGAATTCTAGGTTTTATTTTTATTGCATATATTGATGAGCTCAGACGGGTTCCATGTCATATCGAGGAGCCTATGTGGCGAATAGAGAGATTGAATTTCAGGTTTTACTATATGCATACATTAGAAACTTATGTGTTGCATCATTCATATTATATGATTGTGTGTTGTTGACTTATAGTTATCCTTTGTTCTATTTTTTATATCACCGATGCTTTGGTATATTTCTAATTTGTCGATGATATATAGTGTTAGCACTATCGTGACTCTTTTAGTTAAATTATTTTTATCTAAGCTCGGTTAGTCTATGATGCCTACTCTGTACCCCACTCATACTAACTTCTTCATCATTTTCTGAGTACAAACCATCTTTGCTGAATCCAAATCTCATGAGGTCGTCGTTTTTGGATTGTGTTGAGCTCATGGCATCTACGGATTTATTGTTTTCCCCCTTTTGTACTGTCAATGTATTTTATTTTTTAATTATATAGAACAAATCTATATTGTCCCTTTCTTTACTTTGATTCTCTTCTACAAGTGACACCATGTACGGGCTGGTTCTTGTATATATTTTTTGTCATTCTTGGTCACTTTTGCTTCTTTTCAGTTTAGTTTTTACTGTTATTTATATATCTATACTACGGCCCAATCATTGTCTATAATTCTTCCGTGTAGTTTTATTTCTAGATTATTCAATGTATCACTTGTAGTAGGATTTTTGCTTGCCTACTTGGGGGTTTATGGTAGGTGCCATCATGGCTAGTTTTTGGGTCATGACATTTATCCTTATATACTTTTTATATAACATTAATATACTTTACTATGATTAGATAATCAATGAATAAAAATGCATGATAACTACATGATCTTCATTATATTCGCCCTCATCGTTGGTCTCTTCATCTCCTTCCACATTACTGCTCACTTCATATTCATCTTAAGAGTTTGAAAATTTCATCAAATTCCGATCTTCGATGATAACTTGTTAATTGAGGCATATCATTAACCCCCGCCCCTAACATTGAACTCAACCTTGTTGAATGATACCCTTCAAGAGATGTACACTGAGTTCCAAAGTTTGTTAGTAAGATTGATAAAAGGGTCATATGAAGAGGTATCGTCTGACCAGAGATCATGGTAGAATGCTTTAGTAGACTAGCTCAACAATAATATACCTTATTTTTGACAAAAGTTTAATTCCATTTGGTGATTGTTGACAGGCTGACAAAAAATAACACATTTCTTCCCGGTCAAGATTACTTTTATAGTCAAGGATTATGCACTGTTGTATATCAGGGAGATAGTTAGGCTCTGTGGTGTCCTATAATCCATTATTTCTTATAAAGGGGCATAATTTACACCTAACTTCTAAAGGTCGTGATACATTTTTACCTAAGTAGAACATTTCATTCTCAAACAAACAACCAGACTGAGAGGATAATTAATACGCTCAAGGACATATTATGAGCATGAATGCAAGACTTCAAGTGAAGTTGGAATGAATCACTTGCCTCTTATTATGTTTGTGTGTAATAACAACTACTATTCAAGTATAAGGATGGTGGCTTATGAGGTTTTATATATGCCAAAATGCAGATCTCCTATTGAATGATTTGAGGTGGGTGAGTCAAGGGGTATTGGACCTCACTTGATACATCATTCTGAAGAAAACATTAAGCTTATTGGTTAGTGACTGTTGAAATACCATAGTCTTCAAATATCTTACCTAAATATATAATATACGAAATTTGAGTTCTATATTGAGGAGTGGGCATTGCTGAAAGTCTCGTATATGAAGGTCATTATGTGATTTGATAGGAAGGGAAAGATTAGCCAAACAATCATGGTGCTATATCAAATCCTTAAGAAGATAGGATAAGTGATTTATGAGTTACATTTTCTTTGGCGCTAGATCTATTCCTCTAGTTTTTCATGTATCAATGATACAAAAATGTAATGACCCTCATGGCCATTTTCTTGTTCTTGTGTGATATTAGTTTTTTCCCATTGTTGTAGCTTATGTGTCATTTTGTGGTTTTTTGGATGGGAGGCATGCTTCTCGAGGTGGTGGGGAGAGTTTTTAGTGAGTTTCCCCTTTTTAGAAGTTTAATATTGAAAGAGTTGACGTTGGTCAACATCTGGAGAATTTGATATTGTATGAGATTTCCTTTAGTTCCATCAACTTCATCAGAATATCCAATTTCGGCTAGTATCATGGTTTGTTAAGGTCCCGAGGCCTTTGGCATGAGTTTGAGCCGCTAGGTGAGTTACTTTTGAATGTTTGGAAAGGGTTGACTTAATTCAGCATTCTTAGTAAACATGCTCAGAAGAGAACTTTGTTAGCGCTGTTAGATCCAAAATATTTAGTTTGTTTTATGACGACCTTTAGTTTGAATGCCAAGGTGATCCGGTCCATTTTATGATATTTTGTGTGATGTTTATTCTGGTTGCTTTGTGTAAATATTGACATAGGTCAACAATTTATCAATATGACCTCTGTTGTTGTTTTGTCGATTCCATTGAGTCATAAGGGTCAATTTTTGTGGAGGAACATAGTTCATTTGCATTTATGGGGTTCCGCACAAATCCCAAATATACGTTCATAAAAGAACTCCATATGAGCTCTATTTGATGTCAAAGATTCTTCTGCGACTGCTTTAACAACATTCAGACTGCTTTAGTGATAGCCGCTTTAGCAGCCACCTGACCGCTTTTATGGTTGTGGACACCTAGGGCCTAGAAGCTTTAGAGGTTTTTACCGTTTTAGCAGTAGTCGCTTAAATGGCATCTGCACCACTTTAATGGTAATTGGTCATCTATAACCTGACCCCTTTAGTAGCCATATGACCTCTTTTGTGGTTATTGCTACTAATATATCTCTATATTTCTCCATCTTTTTTTTTAAGAATTCATAGTAAAAAAGAGGTCATAGCAAGATGTTATTGTGGTGTATGAAACCTTGGATTCATTTTAAAGAATTCATAGTAAAACATTTGTTCTTGATTATTTACTATAATTCACTAGTATATAAAGAAATCTATAGTTTTAGGTGAATTATTGGTTGGATAGCTCGAGATTGGGTAGGAATATCATGAGTTTTTCTTGGGCTTCAGGATTAAGTTATAATATGGGAATATTTTGGCTAATTGTGATTTATTTTATACTGGTGTTATTACTCTAGATCGGGAGCAAGCTAAAGCTTTGAAATGGGGGATGGAACCCATGGGATTCTTACCTATTTGCATTAATATTCACCCCCATGTAGTTAGAAGCTCATATTCAGGATTCTTTAGCAGTTTCGTAGAATCCTGGTAGGCTAGGCTTAATTAGTAGTTAGATCTGTCTTTACTTCAAAATATTCTTGTTGATTTATGGGAGATTTCAATCTTAGACCTACAGGCACAAAGTTTGAATGGTTAAAGGGTGTTGGTTATTGTTGTATAGGGTGAGAATGTAATTTGTAAGTAAGAATTAGCCTATGACTAGTGGTGCATGGCTAGTTCATGATTTTAAAACCTTGGGAATTCTTATTTAGGAAATTTGATGGTACCATGAGGATAAGAATACTAGATTTGCTTGTATACAACGGAGTTTTGGGACTTGTGTTAATGAAAAAAGGGAAAATGAATAAACTTGAAGGATACTAATACATGGATATAGGGAAGGCCATTCCTGAGAATGATTATGTACGCATAATGGGGTCCAATATCGAGCTTAATATATATATGTATATGTGTATATATATATATATATATATATATATATATATATATATAT